>JAOWBN010113832.1:0-19463 GCA_028565015.1 Pinguicula moranensis
CCTTTTCATTAAGTTGCCTTAGAATGCCCTTTTCATCACAATATCCTTTGAACATATCAGAAAGGTATTCACGACCACGATCGGTTCAAAGAGTTTTAACTTTCCGTTCCATCTGGTTCTCGACTTTTACTACGTAGCGCTTGAACAAATCAAGTGCTTCTTAACGATTAGATAACAAATACACTTGTTCGAAACGTGAATGGTCATCGATGAAGTTGATGAAATAAGAAGCTCCATGGTATGCTTTCATGCTCATGGGTTCGCAGATGTTGGAATGAATTAAATCTAAAGGATTTGAGGCTCGAGAAGCCTTACCGAAGGGCTTCTTGCTAGCTTTGTCAGCTAAGTAAGGTTCACATACATGCAACTTAGCTTGTATGAGTTAGTTTAATTGACTGCACTTAACAAGTATGTTCAACCTATATTGGCCGATATGACCAAGTTTAGCGTGCCATTTAACATATTCAAAATTAATATTAGTATTGTAAACTAAGGCAAGGGATACATCCCTATAAATATCATCCGAATTAAGGATGTAAAAACCATGTTTATATGAGTCGTGCCCGAACACATCGTCACCGTACTCAATGTTCAATCCAGTCCAGTGGAACTTAAATGAAAAATCCAATTGTACTAATGAAACAACAGAAATCAAACAACATCTGATTCTCGGTACATAAATAGTATCTTGCAACAACAGTGTGTTCCCACTACGAAGCTGGATCTTGTAGGTGTCAATACCGGTGACATCTTCTTCACTGCCGTTGCCCATAGTAACGCTTTGAGTTCCAGCGCCACAACGATGAAACTCGATGAATCCAGCACGGTCATTCACTACGTGCTGGCTCGCTCCTGAATCAACAATCCATTTAGAAAAGGTGTGAGAAACTAATACATGGGAGCAAACGTATACTATGAGATTATTTGGAGAGTTAAGTACTTTTTTTGGCTTGGAACAATTCCGAGAGAAATGACCTTTCTTTCCACAATTATAGCACTTCAAACGTGCCATGTTCTTTGGGTCATTTGCTCGGGGAGGTTGTTTGTTAATCTTCTTTCATTGGGGTGTTTCTTAGTTTTTTTCGCTGGCTTGCCAAATCTTTTGTTCCTCTTAGGGTTCACTCCTTAAGTTGCAAAACCTTTGGCACAGGATGCAGAAGCTCGTAAGGTTTCATCCTCAAGCTCGAGGTACTTAGCTATATCAGCAAATGTTTTGATGTTCACATTGTGAGACATAAGAGTTTTAATAGGGGCTCGCCGTCTGTCCTCCGTTTCATCAGGTAGTGAACGAATCACATTGCTGACGTGTTTGAACTCAGAAATTTGGATCCCATCTCCTTGAGATCACGTAGCATTGAACTGATATTACGAAGGTGTTCCAGTACAAGTCGACTCAAATCAATTTTGTACTGAAGCCAATTCAGGTGCAAGGTACGAAGCCTTGTAGCTGAAGTTTGGCCGTATACCTCTTTGAGTTTGTCCCAGATGGCCTTAGCCGCGGGCATCACATCGTACTTGCCAATAAGATCGTCGTGCATGCAATACAACATAGCATAGCGGGTACTACGATCCTTCTTGGCCCATGCTGCATAGGTTGTTTTAGTTTTTGCGGGTTCCTCCATGGTAATGTTTTCAATGACATCTTTTTCGTGCAAGAGATACTACATCTTCCCTAGACCAGATGTCATAGTTTAATCCAATGAACTTATCACTGGATGAGAGCTCGGCTATCATGCTTGGAGGTGCCATTTTTACAAGTATATTTTAAGAAGGACATTAGGCACAATTTTAAAATTAGATTTTCGGTAAGGAATTTTGATTGTGTTACATTCCAAAAGTTTGTTTAGCTCATAATAATCACGTTCTACATAACCATAAATTTTTGGGAAAATCTAACTTTCACGTATTGAAACAAATTCAAGTAAAAACAACATAGTAACAGATACAACCAAACAAATTGGCACTTAGAATTGCTAACAATTCAATGAGTTTTTGTTGTAGAGCATTTTTAACCTAATTTTTTATGGCCAAAAATTGACCAAAATTAACTGTTAACGTACAACATTTCAATTTTCTTTTAATACATAGTTAAAAGAAGAATTTCAAATCTATCTAAAGAATCTGAAATTGGTTAGATTGGATCCTTAACCGATTTGGTAGGTACTCAGGCAGTTGATCTTGTACTATAATTTTGGTGATCAACTGCTTAGATAGTGCTATTCTTCATTGTGAAGAACCCAGATTTTGGGTGGAGTCACAACGGTCCTACTTAAAAACCAACCCTAGATAGTCCCTCACGAGCACGATTAATACGAATTTCTTTTAATATTTGAATTTTATGGTAAAATGATTTTGATTATCTTAAAATAAATTATTAACACATAGTTAACAATTATTTGTTATATTTTTTTTATTTGTCTGTTAGAAACTAATTCTAAAATAAAAATATATTTAACATATAAACATACTTAATTTTATAACACAAAGTCAAATAAACATGCTTGGAATTTAAACAACATATCTTTAATTAAGTCCTAATATTGTAGGCTAAGAATTAAATAATTGCACGTAGCAAATAAAAAATTCTTAATTAAGCATACTAAAATTTAAATTCAATTTAACACATAAATTGAAATTTTGGACCTTTAATAATTGATTTTAACACAAAATCATTGTCTAAAAAAAAATTTGCTGGGCCGCAAAAAATTAGCGGCCCAAACAATCACCTTATTATTATTTTATTTTTTTTGTATTTTCGCATCGGGCCGCTTTAAAACCAAAAATGCGGCCCATTTGTAAAAACAATTTGACCAACCTGCCCATTTTTAATTTCATTTTTTTAATTTTAAAAATATTTATATATAAGGCTGAAATTTCAAGTTTCGACACTTTTATCGAAACCCTAGCGGACGAAGTCTTCATCCGCCGTTGCCACCCTTCATGACCACGAGAATTAAGCGGTCATGCCTCATTTTCCGGTACCGCCTGTCGTGTCACTGTTAGCGTTGCTCCACTACCGTCCCTTGGCCATGTCGCGGTCGATTTTACGCTTTCACCGTCATTTTTTGTCGTCGTCATTTCTTTCGTCATTTTTCTTTAGATTTAGTCGTCAGATGGCGTTGTTCGCCATGTTTTTGCTGGAAAACGGGGTCGTCGAATGATCGTGGCATTTTTCAAGCGTCTGTACTTTGGTGTGGCGGCATGTGACGAACACGTGTCGACCCAAAGTCAGCAAAATGGATGTCGTTGCCCAGATCCATAGATTTGAGCAGAGAAAAATGGTCGGAGCGCGGTTACGCGCCATTGTGCGAGGTGGTCGGTGGTGCATTACACACATGCGCTGCCTTGCCAAATTTTTTGATGGGCAAAATGGTCGGCCAACTGACGGCAAATAGCGATCCGATGACACACGCGCAAAATAAAATGATTTTGACAAATTTTGACGCGGCGCGTGACTCACACACACCATTGGTTCTTTGGCTATTTTTGGATGGTACGTGGCTTACACGTGCCTCCGTGGATGGCGGTGTCCCAACAGACAAGTTGCGGTTTATTACGTAAATTGAGACATTTACCAGAATTATACGAAAATACGCATTAGATATGGAATAAAAGAATTGAACATGATCAAATTCAAAAATTGGCTCTGATATCACTATTGATCTAAATCTAGATCTGGTTAGAACGTATTTAATAAATATGATAACAAAATCGTACCTTTCGTGAAAGCGTTTATAATCGTAGTTTTTCTGGTTAATAATATTACGAACTGAAATCGGGAGGCTACCAGAATCCTTGTATAATTCACGTACTCATATCTCTCATTCGGAGATGGTGAGGCAACAATTCGGAGAATTTGTTTTGGGTTCTCAACACAGGAGAATTCTTTATATTTCGTGTGTTGAAATAGGTGCACAACGCCTCCTATTTATTTGACACTATTTGTCACTATTTATTTGTAACTATTTGTCACTATTCATTTGACGAATGAATAGTGATGAAATGAAGAAAAAACATTTTATTTGTTTTCCTTGACCAACAAGCAACATACTCTGATACCGCATGCTTACATTCAAACATGCTTGCATGTTTACGATTCTTCTCCAAATTTGAGCACCTCCCAACCCTGTTTCCTTCAACAGCTAGACAACCATAGAGAAGCGACAAGCACAGTGCCATCATAGCCATGAAAACAACACTGCAAGAAAACGCATGGAGTCCTTCCTTGAGTATTGTTACTATTTGCACCTAGAAAACTGCAATCAGGACTTATTTATCCAGAGCAATGAATGAGATCAAGCTAGCCCATTGGAATCCCATTCAATAGGGCCACCCATGCACGATGATAGAGTTGAGGGAGTGGAGAGCATGGTGGTTTCAATTTGGTAGAAGATAGATTCTGCATGACTGCCACCAATCACTCATTTCCCCCATTCCTCATGGAATGAATGATGAGAAATAACTGGGGATTGGGATCATGTATTACATTACGTTCTTGTTGTAATATTTTTTTGATCTGGAAATTTAATTTATTATTGAGTGGGTGAGTTTTGCCAAAATAATTACATCGTACAATTACATCAAAATCGAGCGCCTATCTAAGCATAAAACATAAGTGAGGTTCTGTAGTCAATACCTAATACTAGCCCAACATCTAATGTATTCTATTTAGTTTTCCATATCCAGGTGGAAACCTTTGTATTATCTAGGATTAACTCATTGGACGGTGATATATCATTAAATACAAAATAATTACGGGTTTTCCAAATTTTCCACATTAAGTTATGTCAGAAGGATTTCCATATTTCACTCCATTTCTTCCATTTGATCATTCCCAATTATAGGGCGTAGTGCTATAGTGTGTTACGCCTTATATACTGGTATCAAGGGCACTTGTAAAGGTTCTGCAAGATTTTGTAGATGCTGCCACATTCAAAGAATAGAGAGTTTCTTCTTTTGCTTGACATAATGAATACCTAAAAGCTGGCAGTTGTGCAGTATGCATGCCTTCAATGTATAGCTTGTCAAAATTTGCAATCTTTTCATGCATCATACGCCATATGTACCCCTACACGTGCAATGACAGATTTTGTGTTAGTTCAGTGTGTTATCCTACAAAAAAAGTACTCATAAATTGTATTTGTTCAGTGTAAGCAGTTCTCATTGTGTAGGTGTGATATTCCCGATTTGGCTACCACCTCCAGCTATCCTTTTCTTCCACAAGGATCTTGACACCTGCAATGACAGATTATAAAATTGGGATTAGTAATAATTCATAGTTAAATAAAGGTCTACACCAATGCCATAACTAAGTGAGTTGTTCACTCTCTGGATACACTTTGTCAGCTACTTTACTATCCTTTTTTGTGGTAATTGAGTATAGATAGGTTAAGATGTCTGCTAAGTAGTCGAACGCCATATAGACCGCCAGAACATCGTATCCTTTTCATTTCCTATGCGCTACTACATATTGTTGCTGAACCAGTAAGCCGAGCACACAAATTTGTATGAATTTTTTCACCCTTTGGGTCAAGGTAGATAGACTGAATAGTCTTGCTAAGTAAGCCGTTTGGTTCACTTATAATTTTCTAGAATCATTTACCAAACAAGGCTAGGTTAAATAGTTTCAAGTGTTTACCCCTAGCCCACCTCTTCTTACTTCTTGACAAATGAGGTCCTCTTTTATCCAATGGATCGATTTGGTCTCCTGGGATGTTCCCTCATATGAATTTGGACTGAATTCTCCGTATGATGGCAATGACTTCTTTTGGCGCTTTGAAGGCAGATAGGTAATTTGTCACCAATCCTATGATGGTGGACTGGATTAGCCAGATTTTCCCCCAAATGCGAGTTTAAAATTTTTCCAACTCTTAATTCGCCTATGAAATTCTTCTATCACTGGTTGTCAGGTAGTTGTTCTTCTTGAGCACCTAGAGGCAGACCAAGATAAATTTGCGGTAATTTTGCTTTCAGGCAGCTCACATATCCTTGCGAATTGTAGTTGGGAATATTTATCCCCATGATGATGCTTTTAGAGAAATTATCTTGAGGTTTGATGACATCTCAAAGAACCTCATAATGTCCTTCATTTCTTGTACACTTTCAATTGTTCCGTGATAGAAGAGTAGGGCATCGTCAACATATTGTCAGTGTGTCATGGGCAGTTTATGTTTACCAATGTGCAAGGGATTTCATCTGATGCAACCCAAGTTGCCTCCAATCTACCAACCCATGAGGAGGATCCCGTGAAAAACATTGGAGGTTCCAAAGATGGCGAGAAGGTGATTGATGGGTGAGATCCATTAAGGCTTCCAGAAGGCCCAATTACACGCCTAAGATCAGGGAAGTTCAAAGAGGCCTTGAACTTTATAATCCAAGAAGTATGGGCTTGAAAGGATAAAAATGGACCCCACGACCAATTTATGCTTACTGGGCACCACTGCCCAATTGAAGAATTGCGGCCCATAACTCTTCTCCAAATCATGGCCCAAGATGAAGCCTGAATCAAAGCCCACGAATTGGAGGAGTGTCGTGGATCAAGGGAGTCCAAGAAGGAAGAAATCCATTAATTATGAAGAGATCTCATGGATACGGAAACTTCTTATTTAGAGATTATCTCAAGATCTCCCATCCTTTTCTAAAGATACTATTTCATTATCCAAATATTGGATAAGGACATTACTTAATTATCACTATCTAGACTTGGATATTTCTTTATCCATACCTATTAGATTAGGAAACATTTTAATTATGTTTATCTAGTTAGAATTAGATTACTAGTGGGGAATTAGTCCCAAATTTTGACCTCCTTACTTCTATATAAAGGGGGCACGAGTTCTTCACAAAACAATTCAATTTTTATGCAACTTTTATGTGAGATTGTATTTTCTTTTGGTTTTAAATCATTCTTTCGACTTATCTTTTCTCTTTGAGTCAAGTGGTGTCGTTTCTTCTGGAACTTGTCCTTTGATTCTTGGTTGATACAAGTTATCTTCAAGGGATCAATTGGTGGCATTCTCTACACAAAAAATGTGACTTCTCATTGGCTAACACAAGTCTTCAAGCGAAAACACAGCATAATCGTCCTTTTAGATCGTGTTCTTTCAATAATTGAATTAGGTGTGAGGTTTTGCCAAAAGTTTGGCAAGGATTCATATCACCATCTTCCTAGCGTCATTTCCTATTCAACCATGAGAAGCAAGCTTTCTATGGCGATTAGGAAGAGGAATGGCGACAGGGAATCACCCTGTCTGATGTCACGTTTCAATGTGAAATCGCCCGAAGGGCTGCCGTTGACAAGAACTGTGGCAATAGTTGTGGTTACACACCCTGCGATCCATTTTCACCCTTTTTCACAAAAATCAAATCCTCCAGTATCATGAAGAGGAAGCCCGAGTCCACCGAATAAAAGACATTTTCAAAATCCACCTTGAGTAGGATGCTTATTCTCTTTGTGCATTTTACCTCCTCGATAACTTCATTTGCTATTACGACCCTATCCATTATCTGTCGGCCTTTATAAATGCCACCTGGTAGGGGGAAATTATCATCACCATTAAAAATCTCAAACGGTTGTCCAGTATCTTTAGACATATCCAACTCGTGAGATTTGTCGATATTGCTCAATTCTTTTCGGACTGGGGATATTTGGTGTTAGCACAATGTGTGTGAAGGTTCTTGATGAGTTAGAAAATAAAACCATCTAGGCCCGAGCTTATGTTTGAAGCACAAGACCAAATTGTCTTTCTAATTTCTTCTTTTGTGAATGACATTGTGAGGAACCCATTATCATTGAGGCGGTTTGGTACCGGGGTGGAGAGTTGGATTCAGTCATAGAAGTCTGTTACAAAATGTTGTTTAAAATATTCTTTTATCCCAACCTTTACCTCAGTTACCTCTTCAGTCAATCGCCTATGTATGTTTAAACCTCACAGTTCATTCCTCTGTCTGTGTTTTCTGATTATTGCATGGTAGAACTTCGTGTTACCTTTGTCTTCTTTTATCCATGCCATTCTAGATTTTTGGTGGAGGATGTGGTTCTATCTATATAATAATACTTGAAGTTCTTTTTTGTCCTCTATATGTTGGTGTTGCTATGGAGGACCAAAACGAACATCTTATTCCAGCTAAAGAGAGCTATGAAGGACAAAAAAGAACTTCTTCGAGCCAATTCCTTTAGATTTCTTCTTTTTGCAATCTCCTATCGGGATACTATGGAGTGCTGCTTGTGCTCTATACTCTTGCCAACGTGGCTGAATACATTCTTATTCCAGCTACGGAGAGGCAACTTCAGATTTCTTAGTTTCTCCTGCAGCCTGTACCATTCCATCCAATCATTGTGTGGTTATCCTAGGTTGTCTTTACAAAGGCTTCAAACTCTTTCACGTCATTCCAGCAATTCAGTGTGCGAAACGAAGTCAGTCCCCAATCTACTATTTCTTGTTTGAGCATTACCGGTCGGTGGTTAGAGGTTTGTCGCTCAAGTGCCATTTGGTGGAGACTCGGCCATGTGAGCAACCATTCTGATAAGAGAAGAAACTTACCAAGTCGGCTTAGAGGTATACTGTTTATGCGGCCAGGTGTAGCAGCATCTCTACAGTGTAATGTCCACAGGCTTGGTTTGTCTTACAAATTGGTCAAAATTCCTCATGTCACTGGTAGGGTATAGTTGTTGAGGTTTTCGTTCTTCCACATTTTGCACAGTGTTAAAATCTCCACAGAGGCACCAAAGTCCATTTGGATCCTGTTGCAATATATTGATGAGCTCATACCATAGTTGCTTCTTCGCTGGTGGTTCACACGGATAGTAAATGTTCTCAATCATGATTTTCCATTTCTTTGGATCCCATCGCCCTACCAAAACTAGCATTCCATTAGCCTCCCGGCTGCTTTCCAGCTCGAATGTCTCTAGGTTCCAAACACAGAGCATACCCCCAAAATTTCCTGCAGCAAGTTTTGTTTCCAGTCAAACCTGTTGGTTGGCCAAATTTCTTGAAAACCATGGGTAATGTTTGATTCGGATTTAATTTCTTAGATACATATCAATTGTATTCTCTGCTTTCTGATCATATCTTTAATCTTTCGTCTTTTCCTCCAATCGCCCATTCCCAACACATTGTAGGTTGCAATATTTATGGGATTGCTTGCTTTTCGCCTTCCGCCTCGGCCTACTTTTTTTTTATTAATGCGATGTTGCTACAATCACGGATTTTCAGTTGTTCAACAATTGTTGAGAGCTCAGTTTTTGGCGCATTTCATATCTAGTTCCTGCCTAATGCTAATATTTTTCCTATTCATATTTCAAATTTAAGCATGCAATATTTTCTAATAATGAAGAGTTTAGGGATAGCTTTGCTAACTTGGTTGCATGTTTAACCTCTCGCCGGCTTAACTCTGCTTTCTCTGGGGTTATTGTTTTAATGTTTGATGATAGAAGAAGTTAGAGAAAATGAATAATCTCATTACCAATACGCAGACATGTAGGCTTGGTCGTTAACCATATAAAAGTAAACTCAAGTGAGTGAAGAAGTAATAAAATTGGAATAAAATTTCCTAAAAATAAATATAAAATGGAATAAATAAAGCATAACTTAGAAGCAATTATGTTTCAAATGGATTATTTATTTGCAAAAGAAAATTTCTATAAAATAAGTAAAGTCAAAGGGTAAAATTCAAGACTGCAATTCAGATAGAGTTCAGCATACTCGAACTGCCCATTTTCAAAAACGGGCTTTGAAAGTTGAAACCGAACAAAAATGGGCCAAATCCTTGTCCGCACATTTTGCTAAGCCTGAAATAATATCCGCCCATTTTTAAATAGGCGGAAACGGATTAAAACCGTTTCCTCCCATATCCACACGTTTTTAAAAAAACAATTTAACCATTTAAACCCTAAAGCGCTTATATAAATGGGTATCCGTTTAACCTGTTTAGGGTTTATGGGTTATCTGTTTAACCTGTTTAAATCGTTTTAACTCGTACGTTTTCGAAAAGGATGAAATTAACCCATTTCTTAAAATGTCTAATGTCTAAACTCTAACTTAAAGTTTATAAATTTTAGGGTTTAGTTTAGGATTAAGGTTCTAACTCCTAAAACCTAAACTACTAAAATTTTAAAACTTATAAACTTAATATATTAACTATAAACTATACTAAGTTTATACCATAAGTTTATAAATATATACCCTAAATTTATAAGTTCACAAAGTTTGGAACGGGTCGTACTTATAACCATATATAAACTTAGAAACTTAAGAAAAATATTTATAAACTTAGAGTGTATATATATATATAAATTATGTGCTATATATATAAGTTTAAAGTTGATAAGTTACAAGCATATAGTTACAAAGTGTATAAGTTATATTATTAAGTTACAAAGTTTTAAACTTATAAACTTAGGGTTTGAAATATAAATTACAAACTTATATAAACTTATAAACTTAATTTATTAACTAAAAAGTATAAATTATACTATAAAGTATAAACTTATAAACATATATGAACTTATAAACTTAGCTTAGAGCATGAAAATGCACTATTAATTATAAACTTATAAGTTATAAATTTATTTGTGTAACTTTATACCGATAGATGTTATATTTATAAGTTATAAGTTTATATTCTTATAATTCTAATTGTATGTTTAAACTATAAAGTATAAATATTTGCAACCTGTTTATAATTTGAAAGAAAAATATATGCAACATGTTTAAACTCATAATAATATATGCAACCTGTTTAAACTCGAAATTATATATGCAACCTGTTTAAACTCGAAATTATATATGCAACCTGTTTGATTTGAAAGAAAAATATACAAAACTTGTTTATAATTTGAAAGAAACATATATGCAACCTATTTTAGCACTTGAAATTATATATACAACCTGTTTAAACTTGGAATAATATAAGTCCAACAAAACAATAATCAATCAATCGACAAAGATCCAACAAAATAAAAAATCATCAAGTTAACCAGCCAACAAAAGTCTAACAAAACCAAGAAATATCAAGTCAACCAATCAACAATAGTCCAACAAAACCAACTCAATGAGGAGGCAGAGGAGGACGATCGGGAGCAGGAGCACGAGCAGGAGGGTCGCCTACCTCATCATCATCAAGAAAATAATCTTCAAGTTCCCCTAGTCCTAATCCTTCAAGTCTGTGGTTTTGCAATTCCCAATTTTTAATCAATGCAAGAATTTCCACTATGATTGCAGACAAGTTAGCCCTCCTCTCTTCAACAATCCTTCTGGTGCTACTAAATGCAAATTCTGATGATATAGTAGATACCGGGATACTGAATATGTCCTTCACCGTATGTGTTAGTACAAGCTATTGTGTCTTGTGGCTCTCCTAAAGCAACTTTATCCAGTATATTCCCAACTAAGTTGTGTCTTGTGGCTCTCCTACTATAGTAAAAGGTTCAAGTTATGCCTATCTTATGCATTAGGCAATTCAAAGCTTGTGTGGAGGTAATTAGTTAGCTCAAAGTATTGAGTTTGAGATGAACGAACCTCATCACTCATTCCCGGGGCACTCGTCAAACCTTCTTCACGTTTAATATCCTCTAACACATGCCATACACTACTTACTTTCATCATTTCTGGTGATGGTGGTCTAACACGACAACCATCAAACCCAGCCTCATACTTTCTATATTTTCTTCATAGCAACCTCAACTGTGATGGCAATAGGCATATCAAGTTCTCCTAATCACAACCATTTACGAATCTTTGCAACTGTACCTGTAAACTTCGCCAACTTCATCCCAGGATCCAATATCCATGCCAATGAATACAACAAAGAATGTGTATCCCAGTACTCAATAAACTTAACTCATCATAAGCTGGATAACAAGTTTAATGAACCCATCATCTTTGTGATTATGGAGATTCGGCGCCATGAGTACAAGCTGGTGCATTGCTACTAGACATGGTAATAACTATCGGACAAAACCAGGATAGCATTATAGAAAACTTTGAGGAAGTCAGCAATCATGACACATACATCCCAATCATCAGTGGTTATTTCTTCTGGAGGACGAGTTGAAAGAGATCGCATTTGTTGTTTTATGAAATATTGCATAATTGGCATCATGTACTCAGACGTTCTCTTAAGCATCGTATGCGTGAAGTTCCATCTGATAGGCATGTCAAGATCAAATATACGGGGCCTTAAGCCTGCAGGCACACATTAAGCTTTCCATGCATAAATGCATTGGTTAGACAACCTAATCCAAGTAACCAACTTCTGAACCTGAGAGTTCCACAAATCACAATAAAAGCTTAATTAGATTAGAACAAGTATAAGTATAACTGTATGTGTATAAGGTCAAATAGAATAATTTGAAAAAAAAACATTACCAAACCTTTCAAACATAAGAATGTAAGTTTGGCATAACAAAAAAAAACATAAGAATGTAATGCTTCCAAGCCTGCTTGAACTATCAAATTGATAATATGGCAAGCACACCTCTGGTGTAGGAGAACCCCACCATTGCATGATGTAAGAGGAGCCTCAGGGTGTCTATCACCCTTTTGTTCACAGACGCATTATCAAATGTAATAGGGATGGTCCAGTTCACAAGTTCATAATCTTGAAGTTCCTACAAGATGGAACTAGTAATGATCGCACCAGTGTGTCTATCTACAAGTCTGAACCCTATAATTCTCTTCTGCATAGTTCAATTATCATCAATGTAGTGCGTTACAACACTACAATAATCCAAATGGGCTTTAGAATTCAATATATCTGATGTCAAGGCAATGCAATACTTACATGCCTTAAATTCGACTATCAACTGATGGGCCACAGTCACACTCGATTATGGCGCCGGTAGACAAGTTCTAGAAGACGACCAATGATCCCGAATCCAAGAAAGTATTGGGATGCCGCAGGAAGTAAATGAAGACGCTATAGCACCACATCACAACAATGAGTACCAAGAAATACGGCGCAACGACTAATTCTGTTTTACCTCTATTTTTATTAAAAGTTTTGTTTGCATTTAATTCCCTAAAGTACGCCTGTTTGTGCATTTATGAGATGCCTTGTATCCGCCATCTACAAAAGAGTCGAACTCTGGACGAGAAGGTAGTTGAATTTGAAATTATCCTTTTATCAAACTCTACCGTCAAGAATAGAATCCACTCCCCTGCTAATTGTTGATTCATCTAATTGTGTTCGTGAGTGGAAATTGTGACTATCCCAAGGGGAGTTACATCAGCTAGTATAAGAGCGTTAGGTAACCATGCCTCCCAAGCGCGACAACCAACATCCCAACCAACGGCAAAGTGAGTTCCATAGAGAGAACCACATGCGCCAATGAAAGAAATGATAAGGCAAGTGCTGCAGTAGCACCTCACACCATTGATGGAAGACATTTACAGGCGGTTGGAGTCCCTGCAAGCAGGTGGTCGTGCACCCCCCTCGGCATGGTGGTGAAGGAGGCTCAGGCAACCCCTACTGGGATGAAGATTCAGAAGCGCCTTGGGCATAGCAAGAAAATCGCTATTGGGAGTTAGGCATGCGGATGGAGTTGCCAGAATTCCATGGTCTATTGCACCCCGAGGAGTTTGTGGATTAGATCAACATCGTTGAGCAAATCTTTGAACTGAAGGAAGTACCCCAAGCCAAGCAAGTAGCCCTGGTTGCAACTCGGTTGCACGGACGTGCCCTGGCCTGGAGGCATCAGCTTAAGCTGACCAGGCGGCACATGGACAAACCCGAAATTTCGACTTGGGTAAAGATGAAAAAACAGATACGGATGCACTTTCTGCCACCCAACTTCCAGTGCCTGATGATTCAGTACCTTCGGCAAGGCACAAAATTGGTTGATGAATATACCACAACCTTTTATGATCTCGTTGCTCGAATGGATCTCATGGAGACAAACAAAAAGCTTGTGGCGTGCTATATCAGCGGCCTCTGCTTCCAGATCCAGGACATGGTCAACCTTTTCGATGCTACCTTTGTGGCCTCCGCATATTAGCGCGCACTCATTGTTAAAAGGCATACTAGGCAGACTCCGCCTGCCCAAGTACCACCAATTTCAGCCCGCGACCAAGAACAACCAATTTTAGTTCCGATCAGCAGTTCCACTGAGTGAGGGGCCATCTTCCTCACAACTTAGCAGCCATTGAGCCCAGGGCTCCAATGGGCGATGTTTCGGGTGTGGTAATGTGGGCCACAAATAGTCCGAGTGCCGGAGGATGGGCAAAAGAGTACTCATCACCGATGTAGAAGATACAGAGCATGAAGCACGTACCATAGCCATGCTCACCAATCCCGTATTCGATGAAATTCCAGAAGAAACCGAGGAAGGAGATGTGGGGGTTAACCTAGTCTTACATCATGCTTGATTGGCCCCACGCGTCCCCTCAAGCGATTAGCAACGACATGAGCTCTTTCACTCATCCTACACCATCGTGGGATGCGTCTGTCAGTTCATAATCGACAGCGGCAGTTGCGAAATTGCGCATCCCCGCAAAAGCCATCCACGACCATACCAACTTGCCTGGCTCAAACATGGCAGTGAAATGATGATCAACAGACAAGCCAAAGTCTCATTCTCCATTGGCAAGCATTATAAATACTCTGTTTGGTGCGACGCCGTGGATATGGATACTTGTCATCTACTCCTCGGACGCCCGTGGCAGTTCGATCACCGCATTATCCATGATGGTTTTCTTAATTCCTATAGTTTTCTGTTTGAAGGTGTAAAGATTACTTTGGCAGTTGGTCGCTTGGAGACAGGCACACAAGACACGTCTAATAAATTGCTGGGCATAGCTTGTTGCGTCCTGGAGCTCCAGGAGTCACAAGTGGCCTATTTACTTATCGGAAAGGAGACAACGAATAGTGCACCCATCCCCCCGGAGGCTGTACCACTCCTTGCAGAATTTGACAACATATTTCCAGGCGAACTTTTGGCCAGTCTTCCCCCGTACGCGATATTCAACGTCACATCAATTTACAACCAGGGGCCGCCTTACCCAATAGACCACATTATCGGATGAGCCCTACCGAGCACGAGGAGTTGTGTAAACAGGTCGAGGACTTACTGTTGAAAGGCCATGTTCATGAGAGCCTCAGCCCCTGTGCTATCCTAGCTTTGCTCATCCCTAAGAAAGACGGTGAATGGCGGATGTGTGTCGATAATCGAGTAATAAACAAGATCACCATCCGTTATCACTTTCACATCCCTCGTTTGGATGACCTATTGGATCAACTGAGTGGTGTTGCTGTGTTCTCTAAACTTGACTTCAAAAGCGGTTATCACCAAGTGCACATCTGACCATGCAATGAATGGAAATCTGCGTTCAATAAAAGGAAGGCTTATACGAATGGTTGGTGATGCCATTAAGCCTCTCAAACGCCACTAGCACGTTCATACGAGTCATGAACCAAGTCCTACGACCATTCATTGGATCGTGTGTCATCGTTTATTTTGATGATATTTTGGTATATAGCCACAACTGTGACGAGCATCAGCAACATCTCCGTGTTGTCTTGACCATGTTGCGCTAGGATAATTTCTTTTGTGCTCGACACAAGTGTATCTTCTTTGCACCTTAGGTTACTTTCTTAGGTTTCATCATCTTCACGGATGGCCTGAAGGTTGATCCAGCCAAGGTGGATGCAGTCTTGCACTGGCCGACCACTTGTAGCACCCCAGACATCCGTAGCTTCCTTGACTTGGCCTCGTTTTACCGTAGTTTTATCCCCCGCTTCAACACGGAAACGGCACCCCTAACAAATTGCATGAAGGCTGCTAAATTTGAGTGGCCTATGGAGGTGGAAAGGGCATTTCAGTGCATCAAGCAGAAACTATGACATGCCCCAATCTTGGCCTTTCAGGATTTCCAACTCCTGTTCGAAATCCACAATGATGCATCGAAAATTGGCCTTGGTGCTGTGCTCAGCCAGGAACGCAGTCCTGTGGCCTACTTCAATGAAAAATGCACAGGTGCACGCCTCAACTAAAGCGTGTATGATATTGAGCTCTACGCCGTGGTGAAAGCAATCAAGCATTGGCGTCACTATCTCTTTCACCGTGAATTTGTGCTCTTCTCTGACCACGTTGAGTGTGTGGCAACCCAAGCACGAAGTCCATACTAATATCTGCCCATGGCTGATCATGAATGAGAAATGGCCAGTAGAGGCCAACGTTGGTCACCTGGCCTTTCAAAATTTGGCAAGTGTGATATCGGCGTACAAAGCGCTCGACGTCGCGGCTCATGGAGGGCCAAAAATACATCTGTTGGATAAGTACTAAGGTGTGATTAGCACCCATGTGCCCCTCCAAGTGAAGTTCCCAAATAATGAGTTCGCATCAGCTGCACGCAAGCACCCAGATCAAAATCCCTTTAAATAGGAATCGGTCCTGCAGGGTAAAATCTGGTAGCATGCACGATTCTAGTTACTGAAGGATTGGACCAAAATAGGCATCCGTAGGTAGAAGGTCTTTTGAAGGATTGGAAACCAACTACCTGGATAGAAAGGCGACTCAGCAAGTTCTGCCGACGGCTGAGGGCATAAGCTACCTTGTTGGCTACCTGGATTTGTGCTTCACGGCGAAAGTAAATTGTTGTACGTATCTAAACCATGCAACGTCATCGTCGAAATCTTGTCTTGACTGTGCATATGCTACATGGCCTTCCAGGCTCAATTGTCTCTGATCGGGATAGCCGCTTCCTGAGTCACTTCTGGCGTAGTTTCAAAAAACTCAACTTTAGCAACGCATACCATCCACAAACGGATGGCCACACCGAAGTTGTAAACCGCTCTCTCGGAAATCTACTGCCCTGAAGCAAACCACCAGTTGGGATTTGCTACTCAGCAAAGTGGAATTCGCCTTCAATCATGCCACCAACAGAAGTACGGGTTTTAGTCCTTTTCAGATTGTGTACTCTCGTGATCCACGGGGACCCTTGGAACTAGCCCCGATTCCAAACGTACGCAATCCGCACAGCTCAACGGCAGACTTTGTCTCGAGCCTGCAAGAGATTCATCAGATGGTCTAGAAAAACCTCAAAGCAGCCACAACCAAATACAAACACACTTCGGATTCCTATCGCCATAATGTTTGACGTTGGTGATTTTGTTTATGCAGTGCTAATGCAGGATCATTTTCCTACTGGTGAATACAGTAAGTTGGTCACTCGCAAAATTGGCCTAGTCGAGATCATGGAAAAGTTAAATCCTAACGCTTACCGCCTCAAGCTTCTAAGCAACCTTCACACGTCGAATGTTTTCGATGTTAAATACCTGGTTCCATACTTTGGAGATCAGTCCGATGATGGCCCCGTGCCGAATTCGAGGATGAATTCTCACCCTCGGGATGATGATGGGCCATAGTCACACTTGATTATGGCACTAGTAGACAAATACAGATAAACGGCCGATGATCCCAAATCTAAAAAAGTATTGGGACGCAACAGGAAGTAAATGAAGAGGCTATAGCGCCACACGACAACGAGTATCAAGAAATATGGCACAATAGCTAATTCTGTTTTACCTCTATTTTATTAAAAGTTTTATTTGCATTTAATTTCCTAAAGCACGCATGTTTGTGCATTTATGAGATGCCTTGTATTCGCCATCTACAAAAGGGTCAAACTCTAGAGGAGAAGGCAATTGAATTTGAAATTATGCTTTTATCAAACTTTGTTGCCAAGAACAGAATCCATTCCCTTGCTAATTGTGTTCATGAGCGGAAAATTGTGACTATCCGTAGGGGAGTTACATCATCAACTCACTCACCAGCTTCACGTAATATTCCTTTATGTCCTTTCGAATCGTCCGCGCACTAATTGTTATGAAAAATGGGTCAAAAGATTTTCTAATGTGCTTCTCATAAGAACGACTTACTCCAAACCTGATTGACAAATCCTTGGCAGTAAAATGAAATACACCTAACTCTCCGGTCTACATCAGCCAACTCATTCAACCTATCATTATCTTCTTCTCCGTCAATATCATCTTCTCCATGTTTTGCAATATATTCTTCAACTTTTCTATCAAAGTCCATTTTTCTATATAGAAAAAAAAACATTAACTACCACATATGTACACATCATATACATAACATAAGAACATATGATACGTGTAATATGAATTTAGCAATTGCATCAATGTAGTCCAGGGATCATACACGACAAAATCTGAATGTAATAGTGGATCAAGACTATCAAGCCCTGGTAGCTCAAGTGGTGAGAACTACACCTCACAAATGTGAGGTCCAGGGATCGATACCCACCTGGGTCGCAAAACGGAAACGGCCTCTTTGTATAATTACAAGGGTAAGACCGCGTACATCAGACCCCCCAGACCCCAACTTAGTTGGGAATATACTGGGTAAAGTTGCGTAATAGTGGATCAAGACTACTATTCTATTTTTCAAATACAAAATAATTTTGTGTAGAGTCATTCCATTCGAGTACTACTAGTTGTAACTTGTAAATATCAAAACATTTAATTGATAACGTGTAAATATCAATATTGAATATAAACAAATGGGAGAGGTAGCAACTAGCATGCACCTTTAGAAACCATAAATTCTAGACTTACGGTTATGAGTTCCAAGCTTTTATATTAAAAAGATGAAACAAGTTAAAGCTATTCTATTTCAATATGGAAGATACTACTTTCTAGGTTAGTTGCATTCGAACATATGAACTTTCTATCTCGAGGGATGATTTCCTTCTAGCTGTCTGCATTGTGGTTTTAAGCAAAATACAAAAAAATGATCTACATATGGCTTTGCTTTGATAGTACTATCATGTCATTTGGTTGTTACTTCATCTTATTTCTATTCCAGCCAAACAGAAAAGATCAAGGGGTAAAATGCAAGCAATACTTCTTCGAGACCAAGCAGTTGAACTTGAATTTTCTGATCCTCAGTGTTTTCTATTGGATTTTATTTACATATCTTGTCATGTTCACAGGTCTAAAGAGTTATGGGACGAAGGTGTTCTTGTTAGTGAATAACAGTGTGTAAATAAGGACCTGACTTTTGACAATGGTGTAGATTCTGTGCAATTTTACGATATTTTTATATCATCTAAGAAAAGCATCCAAGCCAACAAGCACAAAATTTTCGGTGAAGTTTTGGAGAAAGTTCAAAATCGATTACTTCCTAGAACGATTCCACTAGCACTCCATGTTTTCCCATTGCCAAGCAGATTTACCTTTACAAGCAAGAACAATCACCACACACAACACGAGCCACGTTACGACCAATGAAGCTTTTAGCAGGAAGATTGAGGAGCTTTTGAGATAACAACCTAGAACGACAGAAGAAAAAAGTTCAGACAAGGAAACAAATCACTGATATTGAGTCGATAAGAGGAAAATTCTAGGATCAAGAAGATTTACCTGTTGAATCTAGCGGGGACGAACAAGAACAATGACTCAATGAGTCAATCACAGACAATGTTTAGGCCTTAGGAATTGTT
>JAOWBN010113942.1:0-19458 GCA_028565015.1 Pinguicula moranensis
CACTAAAGTTGGTAATGACTGAGTGCATAATAAGCTGCATGACTCGGAATCAAGTGTCCACTTTTCCACCTGCATGCTCATTGTGTAGGTAAGTTTTTTTTAGATCTTTTTTCTTGAGGACAAGCAATGATTCAAGATTGGAGATGTTGATAAGACAACTTTATACCTAATATATGCAGACTATTAGAGTCTAATTTGGCTAAATAGGATGATGGGGCATGCCTTTTATACATGTTTTTCTTAATTTTGTAAAAACAAGTCACTAATTGCTCTTTGAGAGAAAAGGAAGAGACACAACCCCAAAAGCGGAGGTTTTGCCCAAATTTTTCAAGGTGTGACACCAACTCCTGATCACATTACTATGCAAGGTGATATGTACAAACATCTTTGCACGCCGCACTTGGTAGGCGGACACATTTATCCTTGTACTCTACAGGAAGCTTTCACGATAAGCAACTGAAGTCGTATAAAAGGCAAAAATCAACACAAAGAGAGGAGCAAAGCAAAACAGCTAGATAGTTCAAGTTCTAATCTGATTATCTTCTTCCCTTGTGATGAACTCAATACTGTGTTTATAGAATGGCTCATGCTTTAAGCATGAGCTAAACCATTATATCTAAGGGATCAATGTAAGACTTGAAGAACTCGGGGAGATTATTGAATGTTTACAATATTAGTTGTCTTATGGTGTTTGATCTAGCTATTCTTCATTATCATCTATTTATGTTTGATCAACGTGAGTAGATGCACTAAGCAAAATGTGAGTTCGAGAGACATAAGTTATGTTAGGCATAGTAATGTCCCAATCGGTTGCTATATCATGAGAATGGCTATAGAATCGTTGTTGCCGTGTGAAGATCACTTGATAATAATGTCTATGGTCTATTTGTATGTGACATCGAGAGATGCTCATCTATAAACTAGGGAAGTACACTTACTGCTCGATAAAGATAAGGGTCTAGGACAGGTGAATCAGGTAGGCACTACACAATAATTAATCCATGACTAATCAGATTATAATTCTACCCGAGGGACTTAAGTGGTGAAGCTGTAATTTCCATGGAAATCTTAAACGTCTGTACTATATCTATCTTCATTCCAGTGCATTTTAATAATCTTTGTTTATTGCCTAATTTTTAGCTATACAACTAGAGTAGTATCAACATCAACTCAGTTTTATTCTGTTCAAATTGCATGAAACTTGTGAATGTTAGTGATTGTTGATCCCAATCCCTGTTGTTATACATCCTTATCATCATTTTATTACTTATGCGACGTGTACACTTGCATATAAAAAGTCATCAAGTATGTGCGAATCAATATGTTCTAAATACCTTGGCAATGGACTACAAATTAACATAATCTAGTATTATGGTTAATGAATTGAACTCTTTTAATTCATTAATCCCCTATTCATATCTATGGACTATAAGTGACATGTAGCAACATATCATGGCCTCTCAAGTATTGAGAATTGTCATGTAAGGAGGCTATCCATTCAATAACCAGCTCTCGTGTAATTCAAATCACAAGTGTTGCATATTGAGGTTATTTGTCATCCTTTTTTTACTGTGAAAAATTTCTTATACCGGATATCATGATCTTTGAGCCTTGATTAGAAACTCTTTTCTAAGAAACCTCATGCTTTGATCAAAGGCTTGACCATGATCTATTACAAGTAGCAATAGGGATATTAGGTCCCAACTGTTTAGGAGTTGTGAATCCTTTATCGATCACTCACAACTCTTCCATGTTTCATATCACTCCCAAAATTATCTATTGTTACCCATTTACGGCGTAAATCCAAATAGAATCAAAGAGTGACAACCATACTCAAAATTCTATGATGATCTTGTGTCCAATGATCATTTACACCAACTATTATTTAGAGTATCGGCCATTGACAAAAGGGTGAACTCTAGCTGGGTAAATTCAATGTACTTGTCAACTACAAGCATCTATGTACTTGATTAGGTATTGCTAGACCAGAGTTGATGAGATCAACTAATTCGTTCAATAGGAAGAGACTTAGAACATCCTAATCTAGCTGCATTAGTAATGCCATATTTCACTATTACTATGGTTAGGGATAGTTAGTATTGTTAGCTTTATAAGAGTGGTCTCATCATCACAACCCTGTTGTGATTCACTCTAAGTTATCAATACTCGGGCTTCATTATTTGGTATGCAGAAAGAATGCAAGTAATAAAACAATTAATGAAGAATGCTACATATCATATGTATAGACATAAAAATGTTGATACAAATACCCTAGTTGGTTGGCCTTCCCCAACTCATTATATTTAAAGTGTTGTAAGATATTATGTTGATGGAACTGCCTTGTGGACCAGAATCCTCCTTACATCGAGTCTTATGATTTTGGCAATGATCATCATAGGCTCATACATAGGGATGCTTTCGCTCCTCCTTGAAATGTATTTTCATGATCGCTCGGGGAGGCATTTGCGTCATGATCTGGCTGGGCTCTCATTGATTGCTTGTCTTTCAGTTGTTCGTTAGAACCTCTCCCGTAAATTCCCCATTGATCATATTTATCATTTTTGAAGGGGACCTTTTCTCCTTTTTTTCTAGGATTTAGCTTCGAAGCATGGTCATCTGGTGTCTGCTTTTTTGGGGTTCCATCATTGAATTTTGGTATGGCGTTGCATGCAACCTCAAATTAGTTTACACAGCTAGCCATAAATCCACCTTTTTTTGTGTGTGATTTCCAATAAAGCAGAAAGGAAGAGGAGCTTCCTACCTGGCCCTTCATACACGAGGGCAGAGGTTGGTCACTTCCTCCATGGATAGCCATAAATATGACGTTAGGGCCAGTTGAACTCCCTAAATCGTTTTGGGTTAGTCTAGAGGTTTAATTCTTTTCTTCCAAGTTGCTTTTCCTGAGGACAAATTTTCCTCCGAGCTTTCTTTCCAAACTTTGTCAAGAATGATTGTTACGTTCTCTAGTGGAGATGTGTTTGTCATCTTGAGTTTAGCAACAAGAAGTGTTTCTCAATGGGTATGAGAAATGTTCCCATGGACTGCGCCAATATTTACGTGGAAACAATGTGTTCGAAGTGTGTGTATATGCTCGTGCTTCGTTAATATTTCCTTGATTTACACCATACAACTTTTGAAGATAAGAGATACAAAAGAATAAATATAAGTATACCCGTATGTATTCTCCAAGAATAATTTTATCTTCTCATTAGCCAATCGGCCTATTTATAGAATACATAGAAGTGCGTATTGGTATTTTTACACATGTGACTTTTAACCATAGAATCCATTTATGGGTGGTGGCGGTTGCTTGTTATCTCTTCTTTCGAGGACTCAATGAGATAGATGTGTCAGGAGACACTCATTTTGTCCTTGTCGTGTTCTAACTGCATCAAGGACCTGGTGAGAGGTACAAGGTTGTTCCTCTTCAAGCTTGTACGATGCGTGTGCCCCTCTCGAATAGCTTATTGCTAGTTAGAGGTCGTTTTTCCTCAAGTCCATGTGAGGCAAAGGCATGTGGCTGATTCCGTAGGGCATGTGTAGTCCTAGAGACGGTCTATGCATCAACAATTGATGGGCTCGTATTTGATGGGCTTTTTTTACCAGACTTCTTTCGGACCACATCAAAAACATTTTTGGCACTTACCAAGAATATGATTCTTAAGGATCTCACTATTGAGTCAATGCCACTCTGTATGTCATGCTTAGAAGGCAAGATGACTAAACTTGAAAGAGCCAAAGAAACACTAGAACTCATGCATACTGATGTAAGCGGGACTTTAAATGTTGATGCACCAAGTTTTTATCATTACTTTATCACTTTCATTGACGATTATTATAGATATATGTTCACTTACCTAACGCATAAAATTATGAAAATTTTGGAATTTTTTAAGAATTTCATGTAGAGGATGAAAAACAATTAGGTATGTTATTGAGGTGCCTTCAATAAAATCAAGAAAGATAGTACTTGGATTGTGCGTTCCAGGATTACTTGGTTGAGCGTGGCATTATTTTACAACTAACCACATCAGGCACGCCTCAACAAAATGGGGTAACCAAAAGGAGAAAAGTAACATTGATTAAAATGATTTGATGCACATTAAGTTACTCTTGTCAGCCTAAGTCATTCTATGGGCATGCTTTACAAAAAATAGCACACATCTTAAATTTTGTTTCTTCTAAATTCCTGCTTGACAACCCATCTGAAAGATGGAATGGACGCAAAGCTAGTTTGCACCATTTTTGCATATGAGGGTGTCAAAATGTAAGGGGTTGGGAAGTTGGAAACTATAACTAAAGTCTTCATATTTGTAGGGTATCCTAATTGAACGAGACGATGCATATTTCATAGTCAGAAGGACAATAAGAATTTGTATCGAAAAATGCCATATTTCGTGCACGACCATAAGCCTCAAAGTATTGTGTACTTAAAGAGCTTGAGTTTGATGAGATCGGCCCCAATGATGAACCAACCCCTGATGAGGACCAGGAAATGGAAACTACACCTGTTAAGGTACCTCTTTGTCTTAGTGGTAGGGTTGTGACACAACCTGAACACTATGGACTACATGGTAAAGCACATGATGGAAATCACGTAGAAAATGAGGATAAGGAGAGATGGGAAGATTCCATGAACCAAGAGATAGAATCAATGTATTATAACTCAGTCCTGGTTCTCGTAGATCCTCCACAAGTTATGAACCTATTAGATGCAATTGGATCTATACGAAGAATAAGGGAGGTGATGGGAAGGTAGATACCTTTAAGGCTAGGCTAATTGCTAAGAGTTATACCAAAATGGAATGAGTTGACTATGAGGAGGAAATTTCCCATTGGTTATGCTCAATTCCATTCCCATAGTCCTATCCATAGTTGCATGTCTTGACTATGAGATATGGCGAATGATGTCAAGACAACTTTTTTCAATTCCATTTGTATATTCCTATCCATAGCTATGAGCAATGTGCATATCTCAGCATGTGCTTGTCGCACGGCTAGACTCCTTCATGGCATGCACGAGCCAGCACCGTGCACAACCAGCTTGTCGGGGGTGCTTCTAGTCGATTATTGGCATGCCCGAGCAAGCAAGCACCCCACATTGTCTTTGTTTTTTATGAGTAAACTAATTCCAATAATCGAGGAAATATTATTTAACGAATTAGAGAGTCAAATCTGGGCCTATGATTATGGTTTTAATTATATAATCCAATAAATAATAATAAAGGATTATTTATTAAGGTTTCATTGGGCTTAATTAAATGAAATTTAATTAAGGTACCAAGCAGGATTAATTTAATTAGATTTAATTAGATGTTCTAATTGATCAATAACTCCATTACTTATTCGATTTGGCCTAATTTGGGGAACAATTAATCTATATACTAACCATTATAAGTATAAGGACCCTCCAGCCATAACAAAAGTTTTTCACTACAAATGAACATTATAGTTTCGAATTCTTAACCTAGGGGGGTGGCTATTGAATTTTAAGGAGTGAGACAAAAGGAGTTTTTCTTATTCCGTAGATCTTTGCTCATGTGTGAGATTAGATCTACCTCAAGCTAAGTTTTGGGATTGTATCGATATTGATCAGTTGATCTTCATCTACGCAAGCTGTCATCTGATTTTAGTTAATTTGATGGCTACAGGAGTAATTATTAGACCAAAAGATATTGGTTCATAGCTCGGCCTGCACACCTTATAGCATAATGATCTTATGATTGGTGTAATTTATTGCAACATTGATCAAATGACTTTCAGCTATGCAGACTATTATCATATTATGGTTAGATAACTACAGGAGTCATTACTGCACCCAAATATGGTCTCAACTTAGCCTGCTCACCTTATAACATCATGGTCATTTGATTGTTACAGCGCCCCAATTCAAAACTACCCCCAAGGAAGGTGCAGAATGATACTGCAAATCTGATTCCTGTACAGGAGTATATTGTGCATGTTGCATGTTTGCGCTTCCAACATGTAATGTACTCAAAACACCAAAATTGCTTTCTTGCTCTTTGGCTGCTGAATTTGTGTTTTCTACCATGATCTCCATGCCTGGATTTCTCGGTGCTTATACAAAAATTAGAGGTTAATAGCTTCTGTCCATATAATTTTCTCTTACATACCTTAAAATCAGTCACTCAAGCAAATTGAATGTTAATATGTGGCCAAGCATTTTCCTGCACTTCCAAAAACATTAAGTTGTACAGAATTTAGGTAGGTTGAAACGTTGGTTGATTCCTTAGTGCCTTGTAGAATTGTTGCAGGATCCGTGCATCTGTTGCTCACCCATGGCGAGCATGTTGATTTAAACTATGAAAGTTAATGCATGTAGTACGAAGTTCCTTATAAATGATTGGCATGTTTAGGCTTTTTTCAAAATTATGATTATATCCCTGGGGTTAAATAAGTTTATGTAGACTCAAATGTAAATATTATCAACCCTATACCAAAACTAAGAGAACCTTGAGTGCAGGATAGCATATACATAATGATTATATCAATTGACACTCCTACAGTAATCTTTGAGTAAGAAGTCCATATGAGTTAAGATCTTGGTCTCATGCCTATAAGAGTTTGTTCACAAAGATAAACGAACTCATGACTCTGCAAAAGAGTTTTTAACAAATGATTAATTAGTATAAGCTCACTCTATGGGTCCATCAGTCTCGAGTTAGCCTACAAAGGACGTAATACTTTTGTTTGTAATTTCTCAAGAGGGTATAAACACATAATCTTGAGAATTTTATGAAACAACGAAGAAGATGAAGAAGATAATTTTTATAAAATGGTAAGAAATGCCAAAACGGCGTACACCATGTCCCAACAGTATTGCACAATACATGTCATCGCCCATTGAACGATCTCAGACAAAGAGTATTGGATAGGCAGGTCCCGTAAGGCATGTGGGCCATGTTTTGGCCAATGGGGTATGCAATCCATGCGCATCGAGCGCATATATGCCCAGTCCGTTAGGAGGGCAATAGTATCTTCTTGGTTGGTTTACGAGAAAAAGGAATTTTAATGATCCTAGAATTTTGTTCCATGAACTATAACATCTAACTTGAGCTAATGATTAAGTTTTTAATTAAATCATGCTTGCTTGAGTTCATTAATGGATTTTTTAAGCTTGCACACTTTATTGGCATCTTCGGGTTCAAAACCTTAAGGTTGTATCTTATACACCTCTTATAATAAATTCTCATTGAGGAATGACGTTTTGACATCCATCTGTTAGATTTCAAAATCCTAGTTTGTTGTGAATCGCAATTGGGGAAAAGGTTTTGTTATATTCAATTCCTTAGTTTTACGATGTCCTTCCATACTAGTTTAGACTTGTAGGTAATCACATTACCATCCATGTCTATTTTCCTTTTCAAACCATTTGTATCCAATAGGAACAATTTCTTCAAGTGGATCAACCAAGGTTCATACCTTGTTCACATACATGGAATTCATTTCAGAGTTCATGGCATCTAGTAATTTATCTTTCTCAACACTAGACAAGAGTTCCTCGTAGTTGATAGTTTCATCATCATCTATTATTAATACATCATTTTGTTTGTATAGGTTAAATCGATAATGAATAGGGGCTTCATGTTCTCTACCAGACCGATGAAGTCCTTGGGTTTGATCTTCTTTCGTTATCTCATCTCTATGGGACAACTGCCCTTGTTCCATTTGTTGTTAGTGTTTGGTTATGGGTTTTAAATTTCTCAAGTTACACTTTACTCCCAATTGCCTCTTATAGAATAAATGTTTTCTAGAAGATGGCATGCCTTTAGACAAACACCTTTTGCTCAACGAGATTGTAGAAGTAATATTCAAAATAATCTTTTGGATATCCTATGAACAAGCACTTTTTGAATTTAGCTTCAAGCTTATCTGATTTTGTTCGCTTCACAAAAGCGAGATAGTGTCAAATTCTCAAATAATTGAGACTTTGTTTCTTACCCATCTATATTTCATATGAATTGAATCCCTCTTTCTGGTGATCCCTTCAAATAGCGAACAATCCTTAGTGTTATCTCCCCCATATGTTCAACTTAAGGACTATGCATAAATTGACTGATGACTCCTACTATGTACGCGATATTGGGTCAAGTATGAGCAAGGTACATCAAATTCCCGACTAGATGTTTATATCGCTCCCTATCTGCTGACGGTACCCCATCAATCATTTGTAATTTATGATTCAATATGGTTGGTATATCTATTGGTTTGCAGTTCAACAATCTTGTCACAACAATAAAACCAAGTGTATATTTTTCTGTGAGATAAACATGCCTTGATCTAATCTCTGTACTTTGGTGCAATGAAACTAGTTCAGTTATCCTAGGTGGTACATCAGCTTCTCGGCTAGATGTTGATATTGCTCCCTGTCTATTGAGGGTACCTCGTCAATCATTTGTAATTTATGATTCACTATGGTTGGTATATCTGCTGGTTTGCAGTACAACAATCTTGTCTCAGCAAGAATATCAAGTGTATGCTTTTTATGTGAGATAAATATACCTTGATCTAATCTCTATACTTTGGTTCCCTAAAAATAGTTTAGTTCTCCAAGGTCCTTCATTCTTTGAACAAATGCTCACTCAAATGAACTAACTCTTCTGTATCACTCCTTGTGATGATCATGTGGTCCACCTAGATTATCAGACATGTCATATGTTCTCCCTTCCTCTTTGGGAATAAGGTGTGATCAGAATTGCTCTACTTATATCTATATTTCTTAAAGGAAGGTGTGAATTATCTTAACTAGGCCTGAGGTAACTGTTTTAATCCTTATAGCCCTTTTTTAATCGACACACCTCATTGTCGTTGAAACGTTGTACACTTCTTCTTTGAGCTTTGCATGTAGGATTGCATTCTTGACATCCAATTGGTGAAGTGGTCAGTCTAGGTTTGCAGAAACTGAGAATAATACTCAATTGGTGTCAATTTTAACAACTGGGGGAGAATGTTTTAGAATAATCAGTCCTATAGGTCTGGGTGTATGCTTTTGTATCAAGTCGGGCTTTGTGTCATTCTATAGTGCCGCCTGCTCTTTGTTTCAGTATAAATATCGATTTGCATCCCACAACTCATTTTTCAGAGGTCAATCGGCATTTTTCCAAAGTACCAATTTTTTCTAAGGCTTCCATCTTAGCTTTCACTGCCTGTTGCCATTCCCTACTATTTTAGGACTCCTAAAGTGCTATAATAATGGTCATCGGATGCATATCAATATTTCCCTTAACCAAGTTGGCCATCGGGTATTTAGATGTTTGTGGCTCATACTCTAGTTTATATCCTTTTTAAGAAACACCACGAGTACTTCTCAAGAGTAGTAGGTATCGGTCCTGTGTCTGATTTGATTCTGAACCCAAAACTTTATTTTCAAGGTAAGAGAAAATTGTAGTGGAAATATTATCCTAAATAAGCACCAAATCAAAATTGCTTACCTCTGGATTATCGGACGTGGAGACTTGTGTGGTATGTTGGCATGAGAGCTTACTCTATGCTTTTAGAGGCGAGCTCAATGATGACTTCAACTAGTTTTGTGGGGACAGCTTCAGACAAGCTGACTAGTCTGAGCAACCAATTCAGGGGATCCTTCGTAACACTCTCCCTGACCGTTGCATTGGGTGGAGTAGTACTTAGTTTATAAGAAGTCATAGTCCATAGTCTTGTACATGTTGCCTCTTAGAGGGTAAAAGCAATGATACCCATTCTTATTAATCCCATATCCTAGTAAGACACGTTTGATGGACCTTACGAAAGACTCGTGGGAGAAGAGTTAGGGATGGCAAGACTTTTGTATGGGTGGCTAAGGTTTGCAATGGAGTGGTCAGGCCCAATATTTTCGTGGGTAGGCAATTGATGAAGTATACCATCGTTGCCACTGCCTCTGGACATAACATCCGAGGGGCCTTTGATTCAAGGCCTAGATGATATACTCCCCCCCCACTATATGACCGAAGGAATTGAATTTTTTTTCTAGAACTCGGTTTCAGTTATAGAATAAAAGTCCATGAACTTTCGGTGAAGTTGAGACTTATGCTTCAAAAAATAGATCCAAGTTATTCTAGTGGAGTCATCAATAAACAGAAGAAAACTTCAAATTTTGCAATTCCAAAGTCCGGGACAAGGCCCCACACATCATAATGAATTAGGAAAAATATGTTGGTAGCACGAGTGTGAGAAAGCAAGTACGAATATTTGTGACTCTTAGCCAAACAACAAGTAACACATGAAAAGATGTCTGTTGTTTAAAACAACTGGGGAAACAAGAGTTTTACGTAACTATGTGATGGATTCCCTAAGTGTAAGTGCCACAGTAAATCTGCCTGTCAATCATCCCGTAAGCCAGCATCGTGATCCCCTGTCGAGCCACCTCATCAATTTAGTACAAGCCTTCTTCCTCAGTGCCACAAAAAATGATCTCCTTCGTCTAGATACCTTATAGGAGGCCAAAAGTGGGAAACATTAGGGCAGTATAGTTCAGTTCTTTAGGCACATTACTAATAGTGAGTAATATGCAGGAAAAGATCAGGCACATCAGCAGTTAGCTATCAATTTCTCTCCGATTGGTATTTTCCAAACCATTGTAAAATGTTTGAATTTGTCTCCCATGTGGCAAACAATTTTTTGGGAAACTTCTAAGAAAATCTTCAAAATGTTCTCATTAAAGATTTCAGATCTCGCTGCCTGAAAGAAGTAAACTAACTCAAGATTTTTGGCAGTCATTGTGGGAAGAATTTGATAAAAAAAAAATTGTTTCCTCAAGTTATCCCAAGTACGGATGGAAGCTGATGGATAATATTGCAATCATCTCATTGCCTTGTGCCATAGAGAAAAGAGAAAGAGCCTGAATCAAATGGTTTCTTGACTTACTCCAGCATACTTCAATGTGTCACAAAATTCAACAAATGCTCGCACATGCGAGTTTGGATCCTTGGTATATGAGCCACATATGCTGAATGTTGTTAATCATGGTTCCCTTCATTCAAAATTATTGGCATGAGTGGAAGGTCTTCAGATAGATGAGGCTTCCTCCTCAGCTTGAAGGAGAGCAAAATCATCCACAGGTCTATCACTCATTTGGTGCTACAACTAAATCACTAATATAACCATATTTCTTTTTTTGGGGGGTAAATGCCAAAATTCATATGAAAAAATATGTACAAAAGTTCAAAAGAACATTCTCCCCATTGGACAACACTTAATGTTTGTTGTCCTCTCAGTGGTCCTACATTTACATATACTGGCGATATTTCTTTGTTGTCTTTGCACCTCTCTTTGAGTTCTCCTTCATGCTCGAAAAGTTTGTTCGATCTATGGGTCTCACAAGCTTGAAGTTTCACTTCAGAAAGGTTCATGCACAGCCTACAATGCATAATAGAAATACAAGTAAAATAACTGAAATAAAAGTCCAATCTTTCTAAAGTCACTTGGCATTGATATTATCAAACTAAATAATTTCCAGCAACGGCACCAAGAAATTGTTGATGTATTTGCATGTGCGCAAAATTGAACAAGTAATAAATTGATGAGAATTAGTGTCCAACCACAATGATTGTACATTGATAAGCACCAAAAGTAGTAATTTTACACAATTTGAACAAATGGCAAAGAAGTGAATTTAAACTATTTGATGAACATAAACATACATAGACGTAACATGCAAATGAGGTTGTTTTTGGTATTTTTTAGTTAATAAGATGAAATGCAAATGATATCTTGACTTTGATTGGAGATCTATGTTGAATGACTTTGCCATTTTGCGTTCTTGGAGAGTTTTTTCTTTGATTTATCCATTTAATGATTCATCTAGTTGTCTATTGGGTTTTCCAATATTAGTTGCTAATCTCTCTCGAGTAATAGCACTCCTCTCTCAATATGTAAGCATTATTCTCAGTATCTCACACTTGAACACGACTAAGGCATTATACATAGGAAATCTGTCGCGGTAGCACTAATACCATATACATTCTCATGCTATGGCAATTAACGTTGTTTTTACCAAGATTAGCATAGCCTTTGTCTCTCAGCCTCCAACATGCTTGGTGGACTCACAAATGTTGGCCAAACATATGCAAGTTAGGGAGAGGGCACGATAATACCAAACAATATCAAAATATTCCCAAAAAGCTAAATAATCAAAATAAACTTACAAGTTCACCAAGGGCTACATCATGCCCTAAACACAAATTCTAGCCCATGCTCATATGGCTTCATAGAAACATGCTAAATCTAAGTTTATAATGTCAAGAACGACAAATAAAAGAAAACCCCTTTTGGATGAATAGTGAAATTGAGCTACTTCCTCTCCCAGCTTCCTTTACACGATACTTGATCCCAAGAATTATGGATGGATTGATTAGATGTCATGATAATACTTTATGTTCTGACGAGTAACTTCCATATAAAGTTTGGAGCCAAAATTAAAGCGAAAACGATTAGCTTACACTTTATTGTGCCATTAGGGTTTTGCACTTTCCTATCAATGTGCACTTGTGGTATCCATATTAGGGTGCGACTTATGAATTTGGGGCCACAGCCGTGTGATTTGGATCATTTATCCTCAATTTTTTGGTTTGAGTACACATTCATCAATTCCTAGCAATACACAATAATTAGATATAAAAATGCAGCTTTAACCCTTGAAGATACACTGGTTTCAAGCAATAGAATCATCATTAAGTTGTTATTTTTAAAAGCCAAATTCATTAATAATAGAATATAAGTTATGTACAAAAGATATAAATAGTAAGACCAATCGTCAAAAGAGAAAATGATAGAGAAAAAGAAAAACAAAAGAAAAAAAATTAGGCGCTCCTAGAGACAATAGAAAGCAAAACCTACAAAAGCTAGTATATGTAGCCCTCGGTAAATTATACAACCTTTTGCAGCTACTAGAATAGCAGGCCAAGGCTTTTCCTCAATCCCCCTCCTCTTATATATAGCTTAGTATATGTTGGACGTGGTTCCTCTAACTTTATAGTTGCTATGAAACTCAGCATTCAAATCATTGTCATCAACATATCAACTTGTATTCACTAATCCTCAAAGTCATGAATACCAACTTATCAATTCCAATTTTATAGATATTTGTACGCAGCTCAACTCTGTCAAGTGAGCTATCCCTGCAATGAGAGAGGTGGAGGATGTTAGATCAACCTGTGCCTCAAATAGTAGTATATCAAATATCATATTATATACTTCATTGTTTATCCATCTCTTCTTAATCTTTTCCCCAACATTTGTCTCTATGGTGGATAGCATATAGGCAGTGTTGGCCTCTATAGCCTGCAAGTGGCTTGCATTCCTACTGAGGATTTGGATAGAAGTCTAAGATCATTGTCCAAGTTGAAGGCAGTTAAGGGGCTGCAGTAGCCAATAACTGAATGTATATGGGAACTTCTTTGTCCTCTTTGATCTTAGCCAAAGCCAAGTGGATCTCTTAAAATTTGTTGTGATGTTGAAAGGGTCTGGTTGTGTTACCTGAAAACAAAATTGTTTTCTATGTTTCTAGCAAGCCAAATGTTCCATACCATAGAAAACCAAATTGGTTTCTAGGTTGCTAGATTAACCTGGTTGGCTAGAGTGATGTGAAAGACTGTAGAGAGGGAACTTGTGTATGCTAAAATAGTGGCTCGGATTCTAGCCAATTTAGTATCTCCTCCATACCTATACTTCAATGAAGCAAGTAGAGAATAAGTGTAGCACAATTTTATGTTCATATTGGAAGAAGTTACAGAGGGTGATCTGGTTTTCAGTTATAATGCCTCTATTCTTTAGTTCCCCTTGCGTAGGCAAAGCATATTGTAGCATCTTCCAGACAAAGATTTGGATTTTCTTTGGAGCTAGTGTGTTGCAGCTACTAGGCATAAGTGAGGCTTCTTGTTGTGTGAAGATCAATGGAATTCCTGCCACAATACATTTGTTTACCACCTTTACTAATCACCATTAAGTTGTTACAAAACCAGCTTATCAAATATCCCCAAACTTAAACCTTTGTTTGTCCTCGAGCAAAACATCAAAGCTCATTATGCACCTCACGACCCCCTCTCTTATGAATGTACGGATGCACATACCAGCTTTCACAACCGCCCATAGCAATCGAGGATCATGCATCAATACGCACGATAATTCACTATACGAAAATTACTTATATCTAAGAAATTAACAAAGTGGCCATGTGAGTTATCCATTTTTTAGTAAAGATCTTCTTGAAAAACGCTAAGATTGAAAACTTATCCTACTCGACTATCCAAACTGTTTTCATCTCCCTCGCTTTTTTCCATGCCAAGGCGGTCAGCGTTTGAGATAGACATTATATTTAAAACTTGTACATAAGCTCTTTATCAAGATCATACATTAGTCATGAGAGCAACTAATACATACAGTTATTTGAAAGCATTTATATACATAACAGATACTCTCTTTTTTTTCAAATAGGTAGCTTACTCAAATGCCTAGCTAAATAAACTCATGGCTTTTCTAGTCATCTTTGGGATTTTCTATTTTTTTTTTGTTTTGGCTTTTAATTGTTCCTATCCATAACTTGTCACGACTTGTTTAGGCTCAGATGGGCTACTTCTAGTTTGAAGAATCGCTCCGAATGCCTAATCAATCAAATCGTAAATTCGGTTCTCCCAAATTTATATGATCTCCATAATGCCCCCAATATTGTTCCTTATTATGAAGAAGTTCGCTCGTATTGGATAACGATAGCACATAGAAAAATATGTAAACAAATCACAACACAATCCAAAGAAATAATCCAAAAGTAAATATTTCCGAAAACGACAAACAAACAACAACCAAATGAAGTAGTTGAAATCACAAGCATTCAACAAATTGAAATAGTTCAATAGTCAAATCAGACGGCTGAATAAGAACAACAAAGAAACAATATAGTTCAAAGGTAAACCCCCTTTTAAAACTTAAAGCGACACTACCCTCAGTAGATATAAAAGATAAGGAAATTAAAATAATACTCCCCTAGGGCAAGCGACTTTGCTTTATAATGCCCCATAATCAAAATCTAAGACCACTTCCTCAATGTACTTGTCCTCATACTTCTCATCATCATCATTCGCTTCATCCTCTGAGCCCACAACCTCGTCTACAGGAGGTATTTTGTGGTGAATTGTAGGGCTGGTGGCAGCGTGAAAACAGGGAACTGAATGTTGCGAATTGCCAACATGAGTACAGTGTTGGTGTGTACCGCTGCAAAACAGCGGTATGTATGGTCCACAAAGGGCTCCCATTGGCTACGATTGGTGTTGCACTAGAAACCTGCATTTTTGTATGCCAACATTTCATTAATGGAAAACAAAATAATACAAAATATAAACAGTACAGAGAATCTATTTACAATAAAATAGTTTACACCATACAAGAGATATCTTTATCCTTCAAGGACAATCTCACTCTTACAATCCTTACCATAGGTAGTTATTGATTCATGGCTTACTAGGCATATTCTTTGTCAGCTTATCAGAAACCAGTGTAGTATTTGGTACACAACTCTACACTAGCCAAATCATCATCATATCAGCTTTTATATTTAGTTTACTCCAATGTCCTTACTATCACCTTAGCAATCCCACATTGTTGTTTGTGGATTGGTACATAAATCATTTGGATGTAAACTATCTTTTATCAGCAGCAAGAAAGAAGAGTAGAAAGGATCCTTTCAGGAGTTCAGATCATCTCTGTCTCAGGCAGACAATGTCTTAGTCAGACTTGGCTTAGTTCTTTAATCAACAAACTAAAGGCATATCAGTCATTGTATCATCCAGTCCGATAGGAGTATGGAAACTTTGTCGTAGTTCTTATGGTTTTCAACCATAACCATATGCTTCTTTGTATCATATGAGATATACTCTGAGAGTTTATCTCTGTGTCTTGAAAGTGAGATCTATTTCTACCTTTCCAGAATTGCCATATCATAGCTATCCATATTGATTTCCATGCTTCAATATTAGTTTGGGATGGTTTAATTATTACAAATCTCTGGAGTGTTGAAACTTGTTATTGAATGAGTGGATCTAGATTATGTTGTAGATATTCCAGATATTCTTCACCAAAAGTTTGTAGGTTCTGTCCTCTAGCCAGCTATCTAGTACCCTCGGAGGTTTAGGTACCCAATCTTGTATTTTGGAGCACAGTTGTAATGGACAATGATTTCAATTGTCCCTGTCTAGGCTAGTTCGGACTCAAGTTTCATTAACAAGGAACTTGTCTAGTCTGCGTGTGGTTTTCCAAAATTTTAGATACCAATTGCACATCCTTCTATCCATTATTGGGTCCTACAACTTCATATCCTTGACAAACTCCCTAAATGCATATATCTCTGTTGAGTATCCATGTTGTGCAAGACCTTTTCTTTCTCCCTCATCTAACACAACATTAAAGTCTCCCATAATGCATCATTTCCCCTCATCTTTACCTGGATACAAGTCGCATATCTCTTTACAATTGCTTTGTTTATCTTGAAACTTAGTAGGATCATATAGCATACACATTTAGCATAAGATATCTTTACTACTTTAATGACCCATTGCCTCCAAGAACTCTTCTCTCGCCACAATTGCTACTCTATTGAATTTTTTCTTATTCCAGAGGCATAATAATCCACCAGTCTAACCTGTTGAGCCACTTTAAATCCAATCATACTCGGAGTCATACCGTAGATAATCACATAACCTCTTCCAAATAACCTCCAGCTTTGGTTACCTATAGACTTATGAATTATACATTTTGCTTTGCAATTAACTCTGTAACTCTCTTCTTCCTCCCCTTGCCCAGGGACCTCTAACATTGTATGTGATTAATTTCATGGAATGTTTGTATCCTTTTCTAGTTCCTTGCTAACAGAGATTTTCTTGTCTTTTTCATGATTGTTTTTGGACTTCAGTTGTGTCAACTTATCATGTGCGTATTGCTTAATTTGCTAGCTCGATTTCAATTCTGAGATGATCAGAGGTCATTGGACTATTCATCTGTGGAAGCTTCACTTATTCTTAGTGGTTGACGTTAAATAAGCTGACCTATCCAATCATCAAGTGTAGCTTGACCTCTTCTAGACAAGTCCATTTACTTTTTAGTTTTACTTCTGGTTCTAGAACACCTCTTTTAAATTTTGTGAGCTGATGCATCCTTGGTGATGGAGTTGTGGTTTCCTATGATGCACTTCCTAGTGATGGAAATTCCTCAAGTGCAATCAATTTGTTTTCATCGACTCGCATATGAAGCGGGTTGATACTAGGAATTTTTCCTTAGTGAAGCCTACCTACATATGTTGTAGAAAGCAATGTCATTTTATCCTATAATTGAGGCTCCTATTCTTTTTCAGTATTTGTTGTTGCTTGCTTTTCCAAAGAGTTCTTACTATCTAGTTCATTGGGCTCAGCTCTCAGACTAATGATCCTACAATAAGGAAGGTTTCCTACTATCCCCGTAGTCTCTTTAGTGTGCCCTATGCCAACACAGTGTTTATGTTGTGTAATTGACTTTCATTGTTGATTTCTTTTCCCTGAGGAGGATTTTTTGTCTGGCACTCTCTCTTCAACTTCATCCAGTGTCAAAACATTTTTTTTGGACTAGGGAGTGGCTCAAGGTTGTCGCCACCAATGTAGTTTAACTGGGATCCAGATTCGCTCAGCTCCTTTTGAAGTAGAATGGGCAGAGCTATGGCTAAGTACTCATGGTAGTCCTACTATCTTACACATCATTATCAAAATCATGCCACATATTGCCATTAAACCTGCTATCAACATCCAAATATGCAACACATATGGAGTATCCTCTATTTCAATATTTAAGATAGATGAAATCAGCGTACCTACATTTACCTCAATTAATATTGGAGCCTCTTTGAGAAATCTCCTCTTCAGGGTGACCTCATCAATGCGAATCAGTGTACCTACTTTCCAACCAATTGCCTCTAGAAATGGGGTATCCCATGCTTGCAAAGAGATGCCATACTCCTTGATCCAGAAAAGGCGTTTAGAGCTTGGTGGTGTCTGTCCGCTCACCATTAGATTCAATGGTCCATGAATCCAGTGTTGAAGCCATTACGCATCATTCTTTAGTAGATTTTTGAGGTCTAGGTCTTCCTTCTCCAAAATTAGTATCCTTCCATCATCAAGTGCACTGACAAACAAATACCCCGCCCTACGAAGAGCCAATTGAAGATCATGAAAACCGTCGTTAGTTTTAAGAGTTCACACCTAGCTAGGGTTGGACCATGGACTCTGTTGTGACTTAAATTGGCTCTTTTGGGTCCAATTGGGTGGAGGCTCCATTAGAGTGTCGACTAGTTGATGCATCATCCTTCGTATATTGCCCACCACCTTAGCTGGGATCCTTTGTAACCGATATGTGGACAACTGGAGCTGGAACAGTTGAAGGCTTATTATATGGCTTTGGATACTTTGCAAGATTTGAGCTTAGTTTAAAATATCCTATCCAAATATGGTTGAGCTAGAACCTCAATGTCTCCATGTCAGGTATATCTTCTAAGTCAGTGAAACCAAATGGAAATCCATTTCTACCAAGTTTTATAGCATTTCTTCAGGCTTCACTAACTTCCTATTTTTCAGTAAGCTCCATCCTTGTAGGCGAGCATTCCTTCAAAAAATTGGTAATGAAGAAGGTTGTACTCTTTGATTGACCCCCAATGGGAGTTTCCTTTGGGCCTAGGTGAGCGTGTATTGGTCTTATAGACTTTACCCCTAATGCTTTACATAAGATACACAAACCATGACCGTAGCTGGACGTTGTTCATAGACCGTATGATTGTGGGGCATGAGTATGGCTTTTCTAGCTTAAACCACTACTCAGTGCATCCGTTTCAGCTGTTGGGATGGAATCGACCAGGGTAGTATCGTCATCATGGTTGTATGAGTTCTAACGCTAAGGAGTTTGTGAAGATGGTGTGTACAAAAGATTCGAGTGAGTTGTCTAGTAGGAGAAGGATGTTGCTCCTATGGCACGTGAGGCATCCCCAGGGAGTAGGGATTGGTTATTGGTGAGTTTAGGGTTAGAGCACCATCTTCTGGATTGACGGATGGCTAGTCGAACCAAGCGTCCAAGGAAATATTGTGGAAGGAATACTATTCATCAAAATTGCATATACGGACAAAATAATCTCGAAGGTACCACTGTGCCTTTTACATTTCCTCCAACTCAGAACAGTCCCTGTTCCCCCCAAAGGTTGAGCTTTTGCTGAAATTTACCCTAAGGCCTAATAGGATCTCAAAATTCTGAAGGATAAACTTAAATGTTTTGATTGTGCCCCATGAAAATTCATCAAATAGCAGAGTATTGTTAGTGTTATGTCCAAAGGCCAATCAACTTAGGCCTATGTATTAACACTTTAAATGTTGTATATATGATTGTAGCAACCTTCACTACTTGTTTATTTATAACATATAAAATAGTGAAGCCTAGCAT
>JAOWBN010114052.1:0-19456 GCA_028565015.1 Pinguicula moranensis
CGCGGATGTTTGGCTTGGCCTGGTGGTGTAGGTGTTTAGGCTTTAGGGGTGGGGGCGGGCCCGGGGGTGAAGCGGCAGCTCCAAACTACTTGATGACGTTGATGTTGCAATTCGAACTGAAAATAATGAGGCCAGACTCCAGTACAACTACAGTGGATCTTAAAATTTCAGAGCTATTGGATTGGATGCTCAACAATGTTTAGTAAGAGAAATATTTTCCCAAATAATTGCAGATTACTTTGGTCAAATTATTTCTTAAGATGTTAAAATATAAGAAAAAATCAATTGGGTTAATTATTTTTTGCAAATTCGCAGGTCAAAATCAATAGGGTTAATTATGTTTTCTTAATCAATCATGTTAAGAAAAATGTCGAGCTATTTGGATTTAATCGATCAAGTTAATTGTGATTAGTAAATATTTGCTGTTTACAATAAGTCTCCACTTGAGAAATCAACTTTTGTATTTTTTTGGTTTATGATTATGAAAAAATTGAATTTATCAACGGTATTCCTTGGCCTTTAGATTAACCCAAATAATATCCATCCATTACAAATATTGTTATCACTACTTCATGTGACACGTCAATTTTTTTTACCAGTTATTTTTCTCAATAAAAATATTCGTCAAACTAATACCAACAATGTCCACACCCATTTATAATTTTGGCCCAGTTTTTAATTTATTTTAGAATTTCTTTGTAGTATCTTTAGGGTTTGTGTAATATTGAATTAAAATTTATTATAATATTTGTATAAAATGCAACTTTACCCAGTATATTCCCAACTAAGTTGGGGTTTGGGGGTCTGATGTACGCGGTCTTACCCTTGTAATTATACAAAGAGGTCGTTTCCGTTTTGCGACCCAGATGGGTATCGATCCCTGGACCTCACATTTGTGAAGTGTAGTTCTCACCAATTTGAGCTACAGGGCTTGAATGAGTATTAAGTAATATATGTAATCTTATTTTTATAATTATATATAAAAAAAATTAATAATTTTTTTAATACATACAAAGTTAAATAATTATCAATGATAAATATTCGATCTTTGACAACCTCATTATTGATTTTCTTAGTACCATGAATTTTCCTATTTGAAAAGTTTTAGTTTAGGGCAAATATCCCCCCTCCCCCTCTCCAAGAAAAAAGTATTTGATTTAACCCTCCCGATCCCGACAACAAAATTCCCAATCCTTACTTTATATTCCGACTCCGTTATTATCCATGATCAACACATTCCTAATCCACCTTCACTCTCCTTCTAACATTACATTATTCCATGGAGTTCAAATTCACCCTTGAAGATAAATAATTACATCTCAATAGAGTGGTAAATTTTGCGACCCACAGTAGTTCTCTCCTTCAGATGAATAATATTTTGGCAGAATAAGTAGTTGAGAAGCCAGGTGCAAAGTAAGATAAATGCTAAGTTGGGTGGGTAAGCTTTGACTCAACTGCACACTTTGCCTTTGAGAAAGAAAATAAAAGTACATTGATCGAAGGCTGCAAACTGAACCTAGCAGCATCCAAAAACTTTGATACACTGAAAGAGAATGGCCTAAAAAGATTTGATCCTTTGCCTAAAGTTTGAGCTATTGTTTTGTATAATAATTTATACAGACATTCTCAAACGTGTATTTTCATCTACAAACAGTAACAGTCAAGAAAGCATTTTACACAACTATTCATATGGTGTTTAAAATAAATATTTTATATAAATTATACATAGAAGTAGTGGCCAATTATGAACCAAAAAGCTATTTAGTAACTTAGTATCACCCGCGTGAGTCCGTCCCACTAGGAATTGTTTAGCTCATGTTAGTCAATAAAAGGATAAGCCATTTCAAAGAATTCCAACCAAATTTATTTGGTAATGTGAAGCTTTAAATCAATTGATTTGGTAGCTAAGTTATGTGTTGATCGTCTAACTAATCCACGTTTTATCAGACCTATAATGTTCTTCTCCATTCTATTTTTATTGAGTTGCATGCCGATCGTCTACGATATGATCTCCTTAACTTTTGCTTTTATTTTTGTTCTCTTTTATCCTTTATTGTTTTTCGTTCTTTATCTTGCATTGCAAATAACTCCGTGTGCACATATGTCAGCGCCCAAACTTATCCAAATTATGCATTTACCATTATAATTTTGTGCACAATAAGTGTACATGCTTGAGCCCAAGCCACCATGAAAGTTATTATTACATTTGAGCTCTGATTACAACCTCAAAGCTTCTGTTAGGACCCATCCAATAAAATTATTACATTTCAATTCAAATTTTAACCTCATTAAAATTTTCGAACCCAATCTAAAGAAGTCTTGCTTGATAGGGTGCAAAATGTAGGTATGTGTGAGTAACGTATCACAGTGAATGTGAGTAAATGATTTTTTTAAAAAGGCCAATCGCGTACTATTTTTTATATTCAATTAAAAAGATATCATATATCTGATTCTATAGAAAGTTATTACAACTCCGAGACTTTGATTAAGACCATTTGGATAAGACAGAATCTTAATTATGACATCATTAAATTAAGTGAATTCAGTAACTAAATAAATAAAATAAAAATTAAGTCGATTCTAAAAATTTGGTGGGTGCAACTAAACTTGAATTGACTTCCCATGTCCTCCTAATACGAGACAGAATGATGGCCTGCTTCCAGCTTATTGTACGATGAGTCGTCATTAATATTCATTATTATTACCCACCACATGTTAAGAACAGAGACGGATTTTACTAGAGGAGGGGGCGCCCGCCCCCTTGAAAAAATATTTCAGTGTTATTTTATAGTTTTTGCTCAGATGGATCCTTTTCCCAATCCAAACTCCATTAAATATTATAGACAACGAACTTGAGCCATTTGTGTTGGCCTCCTACACAAAATTTATCAATTAATGTCAGTTGTATTATAATTCCAACGTGCAAACGACAATCTTATCTATTCCATAATTTGGTGGCAACAAAACATGCCGACTATCTTTTATTTTCCTATATATTTCCATAAACTGTTACAATAATTGAAACAATTGGTTATTGATTTAAAAAAGAACTGAAACGAAAAACAAATAAAAAATACAAGAAAATAAGCCCATTATGCCCAGTACTATTCCTGCTGGTTTGTAACTGGGCTTCAGTTAATGCGAGAGTGGCCCATCTTGAGTGATGCACAACAAGGGTTCGAAGAAATGGGGCTGAATTGGGGGATTGATTATTCCAGATTGGGCCAGAACTGCAGCATTGCATTAAACAATTGAAAATTAACAATTATTTTAAAATATAATATAAAAAGAATAAAATAAAATCAAGAGCCGACATGTCCGCAGGTCCGGGCTCCAACATGTTCAAATTATGTCTTTTTTTAGATAAAACAAAATAAAAAGTTGTTTCATAAAACAAAAAATGTTATTTTACATAAAAGCTCTTCTTCTCCCTCAACTAGAATTCGAGATTACAGTATATAACTTGAGAATTCATTCAGTCCCCCTCAAATAGCTTTGGTGTATCAAATTTCAGGCTTTCAACTTGTTTAATCAACAAAAATTTAATTGATTTTTCAAATTTAAAATATTACAATAAAAAAACCATGTCATTGGATTGGATGGGTCACGGATCATGTTTCATGCCTGTCCCATGACCCGTGGATCATTCGCGTCTGGGCTGCTGATTAGTCTATTGGGTCATGTTGTCCATGGACCTTCGATCTGGTCTGACCCATGATCTGAATGGTTATGACTGAAGAGGATTTTGAACATTTCAATTTTCAATACTTATCAATAAGGAATAATAGCGAGATTGGATCTGTCGTGAAATCCAACTCCAAAACCAATACAATCAATATTCATTGGCCTTTTTTCGTACCAATTGGCAAGTTGTCAAGATGAGCGGAAAGTAAAAGGTATCAAATCAACGTGCCACAAAAGATCAAACAATCAAAAAAATAAATAGATGCAAGTAGTAGGATAGCCTAACTCAGTGGAGGATCTGGGACAACCTCCCCTCTTAAAAGAAATAACAAAATTAGTGCATTTTTTCATATTAATTATCAATTCCAGGTAATCAAAAGAGTTTGCCATCAAATCATGACATGCTTATGACTAAGTTCCAGCCGCTACCCAGTCAAGCACCTCAACGAACAATTCCATTAAAGCCTAAATGATAGAAGGTTAAACACCGACCATAGCTTTATGTTATTTGTTTGATTAGTATGGAATATGTTTTCTAACAGCTCTAATAACTACCCATGCTAGAATATAGAATAGGTCTTTTATAAAAAGAATTCAGTCACCCTTGACGTCGTGTGAATTGAGTATTTACCACCAGAGCATCCATAATTAGAAAAGTATGCAAGTTGGGTTCAATAATGAGATCACCCCGAAACCAGAAAATTATGTGGGGGACTAAATTTTTTGGATTTAAGAAGAGTGGGTCAAATTGGATTAGATTTGTTTAAACTGCAAAAAAAAATTCGGATTTAAGCAAGATATAAGAAAATTCCAAGAATTTAGGTGAATCTCTGAAAGTTTATTATTCAATAGAAAATTGGTGCATACACCTATATTTTTTTAATTTGAGCAAAGTTAGTCAGGTTTGACCGATAATCAGTAAGGTTAAAAAAATTACTATTTTTGATAGGTCAATATTTTCAATTTACGAAATAAAATTTGTTTAACTAGAATCTCAAAAAAAATTATATTAAAAATTGTCTAAAAAATATGAAAATAATATCGGTTAGAATTAATAAATCGCAATCAATATTTTAATATATAGTGGTTCACATTTTTATTCTTTTGATTTTTTAAAAAATTAATAAAATGCACATAAGAATTGAATTATTGACCTCTAAGTTAAAAAAAATTATCTGGCGCTGCCGCCGGGCCACGACCCCGGGCTTCGACTTGCGACTTAGCTGACACATGTAATGAGGTCGCGCTATATTTGCCCCATGGACTAATTGGCTCGGGTGTTCTCCTCCAGATACCACAGATATAAAAAAAAAAAAAAAAAAAAAGTTAAAATTTTTATACTTCACCAAGTAATCTAAATTGATCTTAAATATTATAACAAAATAAATATAATTTAAATATTATAAGGGATTAAATTGCATAATTATTATTTTTATATTTATATTATCATTGGAATCATGATTCCCCTTATCCCTGTCTCCGCCCTTGAATGGGAGTATGAGACCATAGAAAAATAAACTCAAAAATAAATTCTCCTGTCTTGTCCAGTGACCACCTTCCGATCCCATCCAACATTATCTGTTTGCCCAACTAACCAAATCGAATGGTCCAAAAAGGCCAATTAATATCGACAGTGCCAAGACTGCCCCACTGTGGTATTTGTGATATGGTCGAGTAGGAAAATGAGTTTTTTTTTGGTAATTGAATTGTATATTATTAAATGTATATTAATTCATCTTCTTGTCTATGCAGATGGGAGGTCGCCATCTTCTCGTCTCTCCTTCCTCTCTCTCACTTTTTTTTTTGTGTGTGTGTGTTTGAGTGTGTGCGTATGTTCGAAGAGCCGAGGGTCTCCACGGAAACAGTCTCTTAATCTCTTTTTAGAGGTTAGGATACGACTGAGTACATCTTACCCTCCCCAAACCCTGCCTAACGGCGGGATATACTGGGTATGTTTGGTTTGGTTTGGTTTATTCTTTTTTTGGTAGGTGAATTGTATATTCATTTAGAGCACTCTTTGTATTATACACGTGGAACATGAATGACCGAGCAAGAATTTTGGTTGCAGTAAGATGGATACATATTTGGGGGAGCAATATTTATTTTAGCTCAAAAGAATCACATTTATTTATAAAACATTAAAACGTCTTACAAAATTAAAGGAATCAAATCAAAGAAAATTAAGTAAAGTAAAACATAAATTATAAATCAATGGACGTGATTAGAGAAAAAAATGTGGGATAACTGAGTATGATCAACATGTAGCTTCATTGAGATAAAAGGATAGAGAGACTCAACAATATTGTAAATGATAAAAGATCAACCGCTTCAAGATAAATAAGACGGTCTGCACAAAAATTAATTTAATCATAAACATGTCGAACTTGCAGGGAAAAGTAAATTGACAATGATAAAATGTACTATCATGAAGATTGATAGCGTCATGAGGATGCAACCTTATTTAACAAGTTCACCAGAAGCAAAGAGTTTTATTTAAAGATAACCTAATTTATGCTAACAAGTTAACAAATAGCCAAACTACATTAAAAAAAGTCATTTCAACCATGATGCTATATTTATATAAACGAGCTTATTTAACTTTAAAAGGTGAAAGGTGATATGATATTCAATAGGAACTATGATCTTATTACGAGTTTATGTAGAGTATTTTAATTCACACGAAAATTTGAATTCGAGGACGAATCATTTTCAGGAGGAATGGGACGATGTGAATGTTGGAGGTTCGAGATGAATTTGGATTCCTGCATGATTTAAAGTAATTGAACTCTGTGGTGTGAATTACAGCAAAATGCAGTTTTGTGATTTCTTCCTATCGGAGATACAAACTTGTTCGGATCGGTCTGCAAATGTAATTGGAGTAAGAGAACTCATTGAACATCTTTTTGTTCGGAGGAGATCTAATTTGAACGGTTTGATCATGAGATATAAATTTTGGAACAAACTGCTTTGTTCATTCACAATTTGCTATTCGCAACACTGAGCAGTCTTATTATTGGCGATTGGAGGTTTCAACTTATCTGAAGTGATAGAGGGCTGATCAAGCCATATTCTGACCGAAGAAGATCAAATTATAACAGTCTGATTGTGAGTTATTGGTTTCAAAACATATGTTCTCAAACTGAAAGTTGACACGAAAGTTATTGAGACTAGATTGAGCATATAGGAAACTTCGCATATCGGAGGTCACAGCCCATGCTAGAAGATGTTAAGATGGCTGTTCATTTTCCTTATTATGTCTTTTAATTAAATTAGTCAATTAGTTTGTGAGAATTTTGAATTTTTATGTAATTAGATAATTTCATACTTTTTAAAAACTAAGTTAGGATGTGCTACTTACTTAGATAAGTCCAATTTTAATAGAATTCGGATTAGGTAGGGCTCTAATAAAGTCTAAGAATTAAAATCTTAGTCCCATTAAAATTATAGCTTATTTAAATGTATATTTCGCCAATTCTCATAACAGATTTTTTATGTTAATTTTATTATGAACATTGGGAGAGATCTCTTTGTTTCTTTGAATTTCTATTATAAAGAGAATTATGTTGTACACAGCTTATGGTTCATGTAAATGTTAACTCTATGATTTTTATGTTGATCATAGAGTAGAAACTCTGGTAATTGTTTGATCAATTATTAACATTCGTTTCTAGCGTAGTAGTTGGTTGGAGTTTGATGTTCCATATTTTAATTGAGTTTATATGGCATAACATATTTCTTCTTTATTCATTTCTATTCAGTCAACATTATGATGGTACTCTTTTATTTATGTTATTCACGATTCTCTGCATTATTTACGTGAGTAGTTTATGAAGTAATAAGTTTATGACAGGGCTTGCCCAGTCAGCCATTGACCCCCTACCTGGAGTGTCGTACGGGTAGGGTCCTGGACTAGTCGGCGAATAGCTGGATACCAGGATTCCCAAAAGAAAGTTTATCTTTAAAAAATTTACATCAAAATATATATATAAAAAAGAATGAGGCTGATAGTTCGAAAAAGTAGTGCAAATGAACCATAGTAAAATCTTCTGATCACTTTTAGTTACTTTTAATCAGATTTCAAAAGAATAAACTTTATTTTCAATAATTTTTACGAGCATCCTCCTATTCTTTAATAATTTATTTTGAATTCCTTTCATATTCAAAAGCAAAAAAGGTTCTCCAAAATCATTTTATAATGGAGTGCGGTGCGTGGCGATTCCATGTTACGAATAATCGACTTTGAGGTTGACGTAACGTCATCGTTCATCATGGCGCATCCTCACCGTCCACTTCATTGAATCGCTGGCAACACCTCACCCTATTCGTAAGGCAGCAAAACACCCTAGATTCCCTCCGTGTATCCACCCACACGTATCACCAGGATTAATAATAATAATAATGATGCTCTCCGCGGCTCAAGGTGAATCTCCCCCGCAGAATAAAGATGGGACTATTGCTTACCCGGTGCCCGTGGGCAGCGGGCAGTGGGAGACAATGCCATGGGAATCTGAGCCCCATGGTCGGTCCCCCCTTCGCTTCGAGTGGGTTCCAGTTCTTTACGTGATTTTTGGGCCCATTCCTACTCGGATCCGCAGTGGGAGTGATGCAGAAAAGGACAAAAGTGTGATAATTAGGGAATTCGAATAGGGGATCTTGATTGCGATGGTGTTTCGGAAATGGCTTCAATTTGTTCATTTATTTTATTTTAAAAAAAGTGTTATTCTTTACCTTTTTTCATTGTTTATTATGTCGTGTTCCTTCTTCCACCTAATTGGGCTTGGATTCAAAGATGCATTTAATTCATCTAACACAATCAGTAGGGGAGGTGGGGCCGTGGGGGGTATGCGGAATGTGTCTTAAGAGGTCGAATAAAGAAGTCTACTTTGTAATATTTGTATTTCAAGAATTGATGACATAACTTGATAACTGAACTGAACTGAACATATTTAGTTTATTATTTTTTTGATTTAATACAATGGGGCTGAGTCAAGAAACTCACTTCAAAAAAAGGTATAGTGCAATTTATTTGTTAAAAAAACAATTTTATTGTAATTCCAGTACCTTCACTTACTCGTAGTCAAAGTTGTGACTTGGTGCCATATACATATGCCTGCCTGTCACCCCCTTAAGCAAGTAGTTAGTAGAGTAAATGCGCATTAAGTTTTCTTCCAATAAGTGCATCTTAGACTTTACCTGGTCACCTTCTTTGTACCACGTATCTCCTACTTTATGATGTGATGAATTGCTTTTGAACGGAATAAGTTTACATGGAAATTTTGCGCACAGATGACGTCACAATTCTTCTAGATATTTCTTACCATGAACCGGTCTTCATAAACATAAATGCATATTTTACTTAACCACTTAACCCCCCTGCAGCCTTCTTAAAATTATAATCCACTTATAAACACATTTTTTCAAAAAATAACCCTTTATTTTTTGAAAAAAAATGATTATAAGTGAATTATAAACATAAGAAGGCTGCACAAAACACACCTTTAATCGTAGTGCATTGTGGTTGATAGTTCAACAGCACAGGACATGGTAATCATCAAATCCATCATTTAATTATTAGATAGCGGGTTTAATAATAAAAATATAGTAAAATGAATAAATGGAAATTGTTTAGAGTAATTAAAACTAAGTTATTTCAGCCACTGGGTTAACTTGAATAAATGTAATTTAAATATACATTTTTAGAAATTCAGTTAGCTAATAATAATAAAAACAACGTCAATTTGTTTTAGCCAGAGCCAGTGGGATAGGAAAAACCCGCCAGTGGTTTGAGTTCCTATTTTCCAGAATCAAACCAGGTGGGTCCCACCTAAAGAAAACCTGACAAATTGTTCTGGCGAAGAAACATAACTGGTTCGAGTTTAGATGGTCTACCTGGACCAGGTCCACCCGAGTCCAGCCCTTTTTCTATATAATACCGCTTTCTGCCCCTGATCGTCCTCCCTCCACTCTCGCAACTTGCACAGCCTAATAGCAACCATTCCTCTGCCGTGAACCACCACGACGCCGGAAGAAATGAGGCCGTATTTCTCTGGATGTGAATACGAAAACTACCAGCCCCATTTTCTCGATTCTTGTTTCCTCTGCAACAAATCACTCAGCCAAAAGAGCGACATATTCATGTACAGGTGAGCTGCAATCCACTGCGTGTACTGTGTGTCGATTTCCACGGATCTAGGGTTTTTGATTGGGAGGTTTTGAATTAATTTTATTTTTGATTGATTTTGCAGAGGTAACACACCGTTTTGTAGCTTGGAGTGCCGGCAAGAACAGATTGAAATGGATGAATCCCGTGAGAAAAGATGGAGGGTTTCTTCTTCTTCATCCAAGAGATCAAGCCGGCAAACCTCGGAATCACCGAACCAATCGGAGACCCAAAAAGCTACTGTGAGAACTGGAGCTGTGGCGGTTGCCTGAAAAACACACGAATTCCAGACAGTATTATTCATTTGTATGTATCCACTCAAAAATCAAGACAAGAAGAGGGGAAGGGGGGGCTAAGGAGAAAAGATCCATCCAACAATTTTGAATCTCTTGATTTCCCTTTTTTGTTCATCTTGAATTCCCTGTTCTCATGTTTGGTGTCTGAATCTGATTGTTATTATGATTGAGAAAAACCCCGATGGGATTTCTCGACACACGATGAAGATCGAAGATTCGAAACTGTGAATCGGAAGGGGAATCAATCCATCGCAAATGCAGATTGAAAATTGGAATCAATATTAGAATCTTTCTTCGATAATGAAATTTAATTAATTAAAAAGGCTCAAAAAGGCGATATTTACGAAGATTCAGTCGAAATATGCTGAAACTGTAAAACGAAATTGAATTAAAAGTATTTACATTAATTAGATTTCGTTTCTTGTTCATTTCGATTTTGCTTTTAATTGTAGTAGAATGTTTGCATCATAAAAAAATTATTATAAAGTTATAATATTACTTCATCCATAAGTTCATAATTTATTATTCCTATGAAAAACACCTTTTATTTTTTACGGTGAAAAAAGTTTATTTAGAGTATTTGTGATTTTAGCTTTTAACGTTTGACTTTTAACTTTTGGCGGTGGAAGGATAAAAAAAGCCCAAAAGTTAAAAGTCTCTATGAGATAATTTGTGGAGCTCTTTTGACGGTGACAATTATATAATTATTTTAAATTTAAATTTAAGATATTCCTAACCTCATAAATAATTTAATATTCTCAAAAAATTTAATTTGAGGATGTTTGTCTTTTTCATTTATAAGTTAAGAAAAATAGCTTTTGAAATAAAAATCTGTAAACATTATATTTGTGACTTTTGCTGTAATAAAGTATATTTTGCAAACACTTTCCAACTTCTTTACAAAAGCTCTTTTTTTTCTTCAAAAAACCTTATGAAAAGTTACTTCTACATAAACTCAAGGCCCCCTAAATATAATAGAAAAAGTTGCAGTTCCGGTACTGATATACAAAACATGCATATTTTTTAACCGTGTACCAATATTATTTATATTTCGCCAATTTAAAAAATAAAAAAGGATAGTGACGACAAAAATGGTGTTGGAAAAAAAATAATGATTCATTAATGCATATTATTAATAATATGGTATTAGAGATGAATGGGAAAATGATAAAGAATATGAAAGAGGAAAAGTCTTCTTCTTTCAAGCCCATGATCTCACTAACTTAGCGGAGAAAATTGAGAGTTGAGCCATTAACTCACTAAGTTAGTGGAGATAATGGAGAAGTTTAAGTGGTGTAAAAATCTATAGCACTCATTCACAAACTTTATAAATAGTGGATCCCCTCTTGAGCGAAACACACACTTGAAAATTGAGTATAAAATTGTATTATATCTTCTTGAAGTATTTTGTAAGTCCTTCATTTGGTGATTGAATAAAGATACCGTTAGAGTTCGCCGGAGTTGTGCTGCAAGTGTTGTGCATATCAACTCATATCCGTTGTATCATGGGAGACAGACGCTCGTGAATCTCAAAGCACCCAGGAGAATGCGAATCTGTTTTAAGGAAACTGTGAATTTCACAGGCCTCGAAGTTCTTCAAATTCTCGTGTTTCGTTCAACAATAAAATGTCGAAGTTTATATAATTCTTACATAATTTTTATTTTTATTTATTGTTTATTATTCCCACCGTAATAAACTTTTTTTTTTTTGATTATGTGTAACAAATGGTTGAAAAAGTTGGTATTGGTTGATGCAGATTAATCAATGATTGGCGACTTTCATGCCATAACCCATTCTTTCTAAGATATGGGATGTGTTCTCAAACTCCCAAATCTGGAGCTAAATTCTTCACTGATCTTGTGAAATTCTGCCAGATTTGACTGATTTTCTCAGTTTTTTTTTTACTCGGAATGATCGCCTGAATAAGAGTAATTCCAATTTTTCTACTATTAACAATAGCGGAACTAGTATATCTATCGGTACCAGGTGAAATAAAACTATATTAAAACAAAAGACTAGGTCCATTAATCTCATTTCATGTACTCTTATTTATGAATAATAATATTAGAATACTAATTATAATATAATCATGCATAAATAACAAAATTAAAAGAACAGGAGTTCGTAAGACACTTCTCTGAAGTGGTCTTTATCACTTGGTAATACTAACCAAAATTTTGGTACTGCCGGTATATTTTTTCTCAGTTAGTGGTAGAGTCGGATCTATATCGTAAAAATAATATATTTTAAAAAAGTAATTAATACATTAAATATATGTAGATAAGAACTATTAACTTATTGGGAAAAAGTCACTTTTTGTTATAAACTAATTAATAAAATATATAAACAAAGCAAGAATTTTTCGTAGGTAACAAATAAACTACCAACTTGTATATATAAAATTTGGCCTTTCAAAAAAAAAACAAATAAACTACCAAAGAACATATGTAAATTTTCATCTCAATCAATTTCATTCTTTCCAATATACCAAAAGAAAACATGACATTATAAAATAATACTTAATGCAATCACTTCAACTATTTATATTTCATTCCATAATACACGATTCGTGAAAATATTATTAGAAAAAAACCTTGTAAGAAAAAAATTACAGTGAAAGAAATAGTACATGATTTTATCATCTCCTCCCGTTGAACACATCTTTAAGTTTTCTCATTCCGATTCCTTTGACTAACTTTCCAACAGTTGCAGTAGGTAGTATTTGGTGAACAAATTTGTCAAATTATCACTTGATTCAATTTAATGGATATTGATGTTACCATTTTCTTGAAGGTCATGTTTAGAGAAAATTTTAGGTGATATATGTTTCGTTTTATCTCTTTAATAAAACTTTGTTTATATTGAGCAATACAAGCTGCATTATCTTAATAAAGGATAGTTGGAATATCTTATTGTCTTTCAGTCCATACATTCAATGAATTTGTTTGATTTTGGTTCTTAACCAAATGCATCCAAGATTTGTTTCATGAATTGCAAAGATTTTTGATTAATTGTAGAAAATAGTAACTAATGTTTGTTTAACAGAACGCCACAGAATAACTATACCAATAGAAGTAAACAGATAATCCGTTTGAGATCTAAATTTGTATGGATATGATAAATATCCAAATATCAGCATAACCATTTGATTCTGGATTAGATACACTGGAATAGTATAAAGCCACATATATTGTTCCTCAAAGATACCGAAAAATGTGTTTGATTCAATTTCAGTGTATTTTAGTTGGAGAAGAACTATATTTTGCTAATAAATTTACTGTAAATGATATATTAGGTCTCGTGTTATTAATAAGATATATTAGTGCTCAAATTGCACTAAAATATGATATTTCAGGACCAATAAAATTTTTCACCGTATTCGTGAGTACTGAATGGATCTTTTTTCACATAAAGTGATCTTACCACCATTGTTGTACTCAATTGATGTGCTTTATCCATATAAAATTTTCTAAACACTTTTTTCAAATAATTAGATCGATGCACAAAAAATTATTTTGTAAAATTCTCAATTTGAAGATATAAACACAATTTTGTTTTTGTAGATCTTTCATTTCAAATTTTTCTTCAAACAAGCTACTGGCTTTGATAACTCGTTAGGAGTTCCAATAATATTTAAGTCATCTACATAAATACCAATAATGACAAGGTTTGATCCAAATCTTCTTATAAAAATACATGAGCATATTCGATCATTTTTATAGTTTGTTTTCAATAAATATGTGCTCAAACAATTGAACCACATACATCATGATTGTTTCAGTACATATAGAGATTTATTTAATTTAATCGAATAAATCTCTCGAGAATTATAACTTTGTGCTTCAACCACTTTAAATTCTTTAGGGATTTTCATATAGATATCGTGAACCATATAAATAGGTTGTTACTACATCCATTAGTCTCATCTCAAGTTTTTTCATGAATTGCTAGACTTATTAAATAACGAAATGTGATTGCATCAATCACATGAAAATAAGTCTCTTCATAATCAATTATTGGTCTTTGGGTAAAACCTTGTACGATAAGTTGTGCTTTATATCTTACGACTTCATTTTTCACATTTGTATTTCATACAAATACCCATTCATATTCCACTGGTTTATAACCATTTAGTTGATAATTCTAAATATTTAATTATCAATAGAGATTCATATCCAACATATATTCTCATCCTCATTTGAGGACTATCTTTGTGCGTTGTGGAGGAGTAATTGATGCAAATTCTACACATTCAAATATTCTTAGGTGTGAAATATTTGGTTCTTGACCATAAACCATTTACATTGGGGAGAATTTATTATAAGTTTTTGGTCTGATACGAATAAGTTTTGTTGGATGCAAAATTGTATGTCCTAAGTAGATATAGGGAGTTTAGAATGCATGAGTATTGGTCTTAGAATCAGTTGACGATGCTTAATGAATGATTCAACCAAACCATTCTGTAGATGAACATGTGTAACATGATATTCAATTGTTATTCCAATTGACATACAATAGTCACTGAAGGTTTGAGAATAAAATTAACTTGTTTATCTAAACGAATATTCTTTAAAGAAAAATCAGATAAATTAGCTCACAAATGAATTATTTATGCAAGTAGTTTTGCAAAAACTAAATTACGAGCAGATAATAACCACACATGTCCCTATCTAGTTGATGCATCAATTGGAAGCATAAAATATCTGAATGGTCCGCATGAAGGGTGTATAAACTCAAATATATCTCCATAAATTTATTCTAAATTCGTAGGGTTCTCATCCAACTTTATTTAATGAAAGCTTTATAATCGGTTTGCATTAAAAACGAGCAGCACATGAGAATTCACTAGTTTAAAATCTTCTGGTTTTTCATTGAATTACCACATGAATTCTTTATGATTTTTCGCATTATAAATGGTCCGGGATGGCCCAATCGATCATGCCAAAATTTGAAAGTATTAGTAGTCTTTAGACTTTCAACAACATAAGTTTCAACTATTCTTATTGTTGTGTAATACAATTCAGAGGACATTACGAGTAATCTTTTTAAGATTCAATTGTTGCCCAAAAATAGTTGATACAATGCATAAGTATTCTTCATCTTTTTTCGTTCATAATATCGATATGATATCCATTTTGGCGAATATCTTTAAAACTTAATAAATTTCATCGAGACTTAGATGAGAATAAAATATTATCAATTGTAATATTTTTTCTTTGTTGTAATACAATTTGTGTTATTTCAGAACATTCAATTAATTTTGCATTACCAAATATTGTTTTTACATACTCTTTGGTAGATAAAAAAGTAAAAAAAAATTATTGTTGAGTATGCTGTGTGTTGTTGTACTATCTGCGAGACATATATCTTTCTTATTTAATTTGGATAAATCCCTAGTCATATTCAATAAATAAAAAACGAAATTAAATAACATTTCATAAAGTAATTATTACATGATAAGCTAACATTGGGAACTAAATAAGATACAAAGAAACTCACATATTTTTGTCACTATTCATAGAATTGGGGTGAATAAAAAAATTTGCAACATCTAAATGTGTCACATCAAATTGGTCATGGAGGAAATCATCTTGAACAAAGTTAATTTATACGTTCTGCATTGAATTTTGAACAAAGTTTGTCTCCACATTTTTTTCTATAGCTTTTATTAAAGCTTGATAAAGATCTGCAAGGTACTTTGGGGTACGGCAGGCAAGATATCAATGATTATTCATCCCACATCGATACAAATATTTTCTACATCCTTGTTCACCTTGCAGATTTTAATTTTTCTCCCACTTCTGAAGATTATTTGTATTATTGATATTATTGCGCCTAAAGTAAGGATGATTTCTCCAAACACGTCCACGACCACGACTAGCTTTTTCATAAACATCTCGTTATTTTTTTCAGCCACAAGAACACACGAAATCAGTTCATAATTCTTCTTAAAATTCCTTTCACAATATTGTTGCTGTAGCAGCATATTAGTGACTTGAAAAGTGGAGAATATTTTTTCTAACATGTCCTCGTCACTAATCTTTTCACTACATAACTTTAGTTGATAACTGATTTTAAAAATGGCTGAATTGTATTTGCTTACATATTTAAATCCTTTAAGCGTATATGCAACCAATCATAATGAACTTTTGGAAGTATCATCATTTTTTGATGATCATATCTCTCTTTAAGATTTTTTTAAAGATCTAAAATTTACATGATCTTTTATAGTGAGGTATTTTGCTTTGAGCCCCTTATCAATATGATGACGATTAAATATCATGACTTTTGTCTTATCTTATTGATATGCTTTATTTGCATCTTTTATGGTATTTTCGAGATCAATAACATCTAGATGAATTTTCATATCAATAATCTATGACATGTAATTCTTTCCCGTGATGTCCATAATCACAAATTCAAGTTTAGAAATATTAGGTATTATAACAATTAGTTAACTTTACCTCAATAAAAATTCTCGTAGCTCAATAGTAGAGTTGTGGTAATAACGTGTTATGAACTACCCAATTTTTTTTGTAGGTACGTATTGTAATAAGCAAATGAACTACCGAAGAACATACGTAAATTTTCTTTTCAATCCATTTCATTCTTTCAAGTGTACATATTTATACCAAAATAAAACATCACATTATGAAATAATACTACTGCCATTGAATTTTACTCCATGCATAGTTAATGCAATCACTTCAACTTGTATATCATGAATATTCATTCCATAATATTTTTAGTTCTATAGCAATGCTCAAGTTTCAATTTTGGTCACTCATGCCCTGTTTTGCGCAGCCTTCTTAAAATTATAATCTTCTTATAATCACCTTTCCCGCCAAAAATAACTCTTCACTTTTTCAAAAAAAGTTCTTATAATCCAATTATAAGCATAAGAGGGTCTGCGCAAAACACGCCCTAAGTATTCAAAAATATCAGTATTGGTCCCATTAATGTCGACATCCTCATCACTTTTGGTCATTTTGATTTGTTTTACTTGCAATAGCATGTGATTTTATTTTAAATTAAATTAAATTAAAAATAAAATAATTAATAATTGGAATAATAAAAAATAATATTATTAAATGAAAATTAAAATGTTAAAATAAATAAATAAATAAATAAAATGAAACAAAATAGAAACAAAATTAATAACAACAATAATAATAATTAACCGATAGAACATCAAATTTTAATTAAACAAAAAATACAACAAAACAATTTGTTATAAAATAAGAAAAAGAACCGAATTGAATGAGAAAAAAAAAAGTAAAAATGTGATATGAAAATAAAATAAAATAACAAATTGAAATAAATAAATAACAGGGTGAATTAGTTAAAATTAAAGTAAAGTTAAATGAAATAAAATAACAGGATGAAATATATATTTTTATTTTCTATTTTTGTCCAATAATTTAATTTAATTTATTTTTAGTTTAGTTTATTTGTATACCATTTTCTTACTTTCTCTACATTTCGTGTTTTATATTATTTTATAAAAAAATTTGTGCCAGTAAATTTTTATTTTATATTATTTTTATTTTATTATTATTTCAGTTTGTTTTATTATTATTTTAGTTTATTTACTTTATTTATTCTTAATTTTATTTTAAAAGTTAAATATTATTCATTTTTTTATTTTCATGTTTTAAAATATTATCTTTTTTTTGATATCCGAGGTATTCAGGCTTCGACTGAACACCCGACTATATTCTCGAGGCCATGCTCCAGCGACCCCCAGCCATGGACCAGTTAAATCTCGGGGTGAAGATGAGTATTTTTAGACCCGCAGTCGTGGTCCTGACGTATTGTGAACCCCAATGGTCTGGGAGAGAATCGAACTTCTGACCTCTAGGCAAGCTCCAAGGTCAGGTGCTTCCACTGGACAACTCGCCAGGGTTATTATTATCTCATTTTTATAAAGTATCTTTTAATTTAAAATAAAACTACTTCATGTTGTAAGTAAAACAAGTCAAAATAAGCAAAAGTGATAAGTTTCTTCAAACCTTTTGGAACTAGTTAAACTTTAGCAATAATATGGGACTAAAAGTTATTTAAACCCTAATTTATAATAGACCAGATCTTTGTATTTTCTAAAAAAATTGTTATTTAGGGCCCATTTTGCGCAGCCTTCTAAAAATTATAATTGGATTATAAGCACTTCGATTTACGAAATAAGTATTTTGCGCAGCCAACCTTCTACTACTTGTTCTTATTTTAAGAAGGTCAACATTCTTAAAAATAAGCACCTCTTGGCATGCTTTTTTTCCTTCTTAAAAATAAGCACCTCAATTCTGGCACTCCGGGAGGGCTCCGGCACGAGGGGGGGCGGCCACCGCCGCCGAGGCCCCGGCGATCGGCGGCGGCGACGGCCGACGGCGGAGGCTCCGATACGGTGGTTTCGAAAAATTCCGGACCCTCCGAGGCACCTTTATTCTAAAAATAGTTATCGTTAAAATCGAGGCAGCAAGGCTACCAAGTACAGTCAATTAATCAGTAGGCCTACCGGATTTTGTATATGTACAAGTCGGTGCTTGGGGTTTCATCCGTACTTATCAAAATAAGTAATAATAGTAGTGATTGTGATAGGTCTTCCTTCTAAATAACCCAACCACATATATTAAAATTTCATAGTTACTACAAGGCCAAGTTAACACATCTTTTTATACTTTGTACGAAAACAATGGGAGAAGTACAATTTTTGGGGAGAGCAAAAGGGAAAAGTAACTCTTCTACTAGTCAAGTCAACCTCTCTTTTTTTCCTTTTATTTCTTGGCATGAAGTGAACATGTTTTGGATCACACCATTAAATTGGGTAGATATTGTCCATGCCCAAGACCACCCCAGCATTCTAGGGTGCGTTTAGTACGAGGGCGGAATCAGGATAATGTGGGTCATTTGGCAGATATCCTTGTTTGACCGGTATTGTCATCCGTTTGGGACACACATAATTGTTATCCTGTGACCCGAAGGATAACCTTTCGGGTCGGGATAACTCGATGCTAACTCCGTTATTTTAGTCCAAAATTTTAGAAGGGTTTGCAATTGTAGCCATCTGTAATATTATACAACTGAGTAATGGTTTTTTGGGGGGTAATTACAAGTGAGTAATGGTTAAATCATGAATCCAATTGAAGATTGATCTACGGGATTTAAATGGAGGAAGCTCAATCTCCCATGTTTTTATGAGCCTCGGGCATTATGAGGAATTAAGTTAGCAGCCCAACATTACTTCTTAATGAAGCGTTCTATTCTATCTCCCCCATAATTCCTTTTACTAAACATCTCATAGAGAAAGGAGTAGGATCT
>JAOWBN010114162.1:0-19455 GCA_028565015.1 Pinguicula moranensis
CTGCCAGACCGCAGGGGTTGACTAGAAATTGTACTGTGGGGTAAATTTGAACAATTACTAAACTTCAGGGAATGAGTTGCAGTTTCGCCAGGATCCGGCGGCCAAAGCAAAATTTTAGGCACTCCAGGGGTACTTGCTGCAATTTCACAAGGACCACGGTGCAAAAAAACATAAGTCATGGTTTTGTTTCCAATTTTGATATCTAGCACGAGTCTTCTTCTTCAGGCAGCTCCCGAACGGCGATTGCGCCAAAACCCTCATGCCGTGCGCCATCTCCGGTGTTGGTGACCGCCGTGTCGCCCACCGCACAGGTGGCCGTGCCAGGCTTAGTCCCTCTCTTCTTCACATCGGGCCACCAATTAGGGTAACCATTTCGTTTGAAGCATCCTTCAAGGTTGTGACCCGATTTCTTGCACAATATACACCATAACGCCGATTTATCGACGGCAGGTTCTCGGGAGTTCGTCTTTACCGGAGTTTTTCCTCGATCTGGTTTCCCTTGGGCAGCCATTCCACTGCCCACATCCAATGATGACTCGCTGCCGCTGCTCGTGGTATTGAAGATGCCAATTCGTGCAGCCTCACGACGTACTGTGGCGTACGCGGTTTCAGCTGAGGGTAACAGAGACATTTTTAGGACATCTCGGCGGATGGGATCGAATCCATCATTAATGGTTGATAAGAATTGGAATAGTCGTGTCTCATGTCGCAATTTGTTGAAAGTTGCGATGTCTGCGGCGTTAGTCATGGGGTTCGTCTGCCTCCTCTCGATTTCTCGCCATATTTTCTGCAGTATACCAAACAATTGTTCCAATGTTCGATTACCCTGCTTTTGGTTACTAGCACGAACCGTAAGATCGTAAATCTGCAGAGTATCAGTGCTGTTGCCGTAGGTTGTAGCCATCCCATTCCACAATTTGTGTGTTGTGGAAAATTCGGCAAAATACGTCTTGAGATCGCGGTCCATATTATGGAGGATCCAAGAGCATACAGTAAGATCAGCTTGTTCCCAATATGGGAAGGTAGCATCATTCATCGGGGGTCTGGAGGAACGCCAGTGATGTGTTTGAGGCATCCTCGGCCCCCAATCGCAACCTTCATTAGGCGAGACCAAAGGGAGTAGTTCTGTTTGTTTAATTTGAAATCAAGTTCCACGAGTTGATTGTTTTCTAATGGCTGCATCTTTTGAATTAGGGACTGAAACTGATCAGAAAGTGCCTCCGGAGACCTGTGCGACCCCTGATCAATTGAAGGAGAGAGATTGTCTCCTCCTGTAGTGATCTGAAGCGGAGCGTTGTCTGTGTTACCGGGAGTGTCAGATGTTTTGCCAGCATCAATTGATGATTCAGGCATTGACATGGCAATGAGGTTTGTGTAGGTAAGTTTTGTGGGCTGGTAGATGATGAACCAGAGATCAAGAACGAACCCTTTGCTCTGATACCATATCAGTTTGTGATTTGCTAGTTTGTGTGATTGAACTCTTGATAATTTTATTCAATCTACTTCTTGAGTTCTCAGTACATGGTTTTATAATACATGAGGGAGACAACCTTGAGACATGGATATATCAAGGAGAAGGTGTGATCCCTTAATACAAGGGATCACACACTTTTACATTAATTATGATCTATCCAAAATCTATACTTTAGCTAACATATCTTGACTTCTTTAGTATACATTTTTTGACTTAGCTAACAGTTTCATTATGAGAAAATGATGAAACTAACTGAAAATAGAGTTGTTGTTACAAAATTAATGTTAGAGGCATAAAGTACCGATATTTCAAGAACCACGCTGCAAAAGGAAGATAAAGGTATAAATATAGAATTTTAAAAAATAATAATAATATAAAAAATCGAAATCTGTCAATGGGTTGAAGTTTGTTCAGCACGCAATAGCATTTCAAGAAAGCATGGAAGATGAATATAAGCATGCACACCTCCTAATGATCGAAGACTGCAAAGAGCTAGCTGAAAGTATGCACTTTTGAAGCCATTGCCACATAATGATATATTAGGGTAGCCAGGGCGAGAGATACCACAGTGAAAGTCTAAGAAATTAGGAACATGATCACTGCAAAAGGAAGGAACGTAGTTAAAATATCAATGAAGAATTGATGTGAGAAATGTAGTGCATGCCATTTTGAATTACACAACTAACATATGCAAAGATATGCCCCAAGAAGTGAGAGACTCCAGTGGTTAAATTTCCACCGAGGGCGCCAGCTGGGAGCATTTAAAAATTCCAAAAGGAAGCAAGACAAATTGACACCAGCGTACCACATAAGGAAAAACATAGTCACTGTAGAGCTAATGAGATCCAAATTGCCAATAATAACACATCCAATGCATAGGAAAGTCGTGAACAAGGTGGCAATCCGGAGCTCACTACCATCCGCTACTTTAAAGTAATTAAGAACCCGTAAGATATCATCATTTGCTGTTGCCGCAAGAAGACATGGGGCACCAGTCAAGCTTTGTAGAACTGCACCCAGTGTCGAGAGACTAATACCAATATAAATGATAGCAGGGAAAGGCCAGGAAACATTAGCCGTAAGTAACCTGCAGAAGTAGATAAATTAACCTCAAACACCACCGTGATATGCTTATACCTACCAACAAACAAGCATAGATATAAACACATGAGCATAATTCTATATATATCAAGAATAGGTGACAGCTATGTTTTTATCAATCTTTCGGGTTACAGATTTTTTCTACATGGACGGCCTCTTGTGCTCCAGAACGAAAGCATATGAGGTCCAGTATCAGCTTGTAGGTTATATAAAGAGTAAAGTTCAGAGAACAAATTACTAATAGCAGAAAAGAAAGGATAGATTGGCACAAAATGATGTAGCAGCAGATGTTATTGACAATGCGAGTTGTCCCAGTGGCTAGACACCGAACCTCAGGGATTGCTTAGAGGTCGGGGGATCGAAATCTGCTGGGCTCCAATTCTGCATTGTCATTCTGAGATTAGTCGGGGAGGGCCTGATTGGGCCGAGCTAGATACTCTGGTGGGCAAATGTGTAACTGGGGAAAGCAGTCCAAAGTGACTATCTAAGACCCTGGTGTTCGTAGATACGGCTTAAGGGGCAGGACTCAAATTGCCTGCAACCTGGGTCAGCGACATAACTACCTATAAAAAAAAAAGCAGTAGTTGTTATTGGTGAATAGTACCTATCTGCCAAAAGCTTTTGTCTGATTGCAAGAGATCCAAAAAAATCACTGAAACAAGATATAAACCTGAAGTTGCCAAAGTTGCACCAAGGGTCCCAATTGGAATGGAACGTTGAGTGTCTTTAAGTGAGGTAGACCGATTGGAGCCTGCCAATTTTTTTCCATAAGGTATTTGCATATATATATATATTAATGGGAAGATTCACGTAGAATGTCGTGAACCATTTACATTTTTTGCATTACATAGGCCACGCTAAAGCCATGCTAAGACTATACGCCCCTAGTCCCTCCGAAGTACTAGCCTTCCTACTCTTAAGACTAGGGTAGCTCATGACAGTACGAACATATCAACAATCAAATTCTAATGATGCGGAGCCCTGTAATTGCAGCCCTCATCTTCGCTACATTATTTGTACCATAGCCGAAATCCTGTGAAAATGCCATTAGGAAGTCGCCATGTGTATCCCTGATGATGCCTCCACCACCTGAGTATACTGGGTTTTCGAAACAGCTGCCGCCCGTGTTTAATTTGATCCATCCCTCCGGGGGTCTGCGCCAGTGGACCCTCCTTGCTTGCTTAGGTGTGCGCTACTGAAAGGCCATGTTCAGCCGACCCAAAATTTGCAAGTCATATACCTGCAGTTTGAGCTTAAAGTTAGCAGACTCTGTAGTGGACACCACTAGATATTTTACCTCCCTCCATGTTGCTTATAACATGCCTTGCACCTACATAACCAAATGCACTAAGTTAGTATAGCAGGCAAAATGGAAGATATATAACTTGTCAAACCTGCCCTATGCGCCATGTCCTGCCACTGGCGTAGCCTGCCTCTCCAAGTAGGAGGTTTTGCAAAAGTCACCCCAAGAAGCGCCGCAACTCTATTCCATAATCCTTGAGCGAAGTTGCTACCCGAGAGTATATGTTCCATTGTTTCTTGCTGCCTATTTGGGCAACACTTACATGAGGAAACCAAATTGACTCCTTTCTTTCGTAAATGATCATCTATTGGCAAAATATTTCTGCCAGGCCCTCAATGAGCAAATGGATATCTTTGGTGGGAGAGATTTCTGCCAAATCAGTTGCTCCACCTGAATCTGTTGCACTTTCTCATGTTTGGATTCCCAGGCGGTCTTTAAACAAAATTTCCCATCATCAGATGGGGTCTAGATAACCACATCCTTGATTGAACCAATCACCGAAGATTTAGTGGCCAAAATCTCTTCGGTTAGTAACTCCTCAACAACTTCTAGCGCCCCCTGCTTCCATTGTCCATCCTCCACAAAATCACTAACCTATAGATTTCTTGTATGCAACTGCGGCATCCAAATTGCAAGTGGTCCCGTGGTCCGTGGAGAGCCATTTTTCAAACCAAAAAGAGGTGTTTCCTCCCTTCAGTTTAATTTTAATTTTATCCATCACTTCAGATTTAAATGATAAAGCAAATTTCCAAAATCGTGAGTCAGTGTTCCTGCCTCTTCTCTCAAGGATATGGGACCTTCCACATTATTTCGCTTGAAAAAACCAAGCCCATAGACTTTGCTTCGTGATGAGTTTGAAGCACATCTTCATTCCCATAGTTTTTTGAATCTCCGTCACATCCCTTAGACCAAGTCCTCCCTCAGCAATCAGTTTGCAGAGCTTGGTCCATTTGGTCCAGTGGAGTTTTGGCTTCCCTTCCCTTTCTTCCCAGATAAAATCAACTAACATTCTCTGAATCTCATGTCCAGATTGCTGCGGAATTTTTAGGACAACTGCAATATGCAATGGTAGACTAGATGGAACATGTTTAGCCAAAGTCAGCCGGCCTGCTTGACTCAGCATTTTGCTTCTCTAGCCTGATATCTTCCGTCTGATCTTTTCCATGAGTGGCTCTAGCATATGTCGAGTGATCCTGCCAGGGGTTAGAGGTGCACCTAAATAAGTTAATGGAAAATTACCTTATCGGAATCTAGTGATCCTCCTGATTCGGCAGAGCCTTGACATATGCATTCCTCTTGATGCGTAAAAGGCTGACTTAGCCATGCATATCTTTTGTCCAGACCAGGTGCAATATTGAGTAAGAATCCGTGAGACTGCTTTAATGGACTTTGCATCTCCTTTTGAGAAGATGAGCAGGTCATCTGCATACATCAAATGCGTGATCACTTGTGCACCTATAGGATGGTGAAAGCAATCAAATTTGCATGAATTATACCCCTTGATCAGCATCCTCGATAGCACATCCTGCAACAAAATGAACAAGTAAGGTGAGATTGGATCCCCTTGTCATAAACCCTTTTATAGATTCAAAGAAACCAGGTGATACTACCTGCATTGCCACTGAGGACCATTGGCCTTTCACACACTTGAGGATTAGGAAAATAACTCCATCTAAAAATTCTTTCGCCTTCAGCACAGCTTGAAGGAACCTCCAACTCAACTTGAAGGAACCTCCAGCTCACATTATCATAAGCTTTTGACATGTCTAGCTTCATCATGATGCTACTTCCATGCCTCTTCTTATGAATAGAATGTATCAACTCCTGTGCGAGGGTGATATTCTCAAAAATGTGTCTATGTTGCACGAAGGCAGCTTGTTCCTCCAAAACAAGTCTTGGCATATGACTGCTCAACCGACGTGCTAAGACCTTGGAGATGACCTTGTATACCACTGAGTATAGACTAATAGGAAGAAACTTGTCAAAACTGTCCAGGCTTTCCGCTTTGGCTTTTAAGTGTTATCACGCTTGATGAAAACATTCTTGGTAAGGGTGCACCTTCAAAAAATTCCCTCACCGCCCCCATTAGGTCTGGACTTGTAATACTCCATGTAGCTTTGAAAAACTGGAACCAAAGCCATCCGAGCCAGGTGTACTACTGCCTGGGATTGACCAGAGAATGTCCCGAACCTCCTGTTCTGATGGGATCGCTGTTATGAGTGCATGATCAATTGCAGACAACATATAGTCAAAGAGATCCTCAATCATACAAGGGGTCACTTGTTCAGCACTAGACAATTTCTCCTGAAAGAATTCTACAACGGCCTCATGGACTTGTTTAACCCCCTCCAATGTCCGACCATTTGGAGCACCATCCTAGCTATTCTGGACCTATTCTAGCAGATTCTCATTGTTGAGTGAAAGGCCTTGGTATTCCTATTGCCTTCTTTCAGCCAAACTTTCATGGAGAAATGTTCCAGGCGGCAATATTCTCGATTCTCTCATATTTGTAGTTATCTATACGCTTCTAGTCTCTCTACTTCTAAATCCTTTGTGAACCGCTACTGCATTCTACCTTCCAGGTTGTCAAGCTTAGCTTCCAGAATGTCTATGTTATAATCCACCCTTCCAAAAACCTGTTTGTACCACTGCCTAAGAGCGCTGTGCACTTGCTTCATTTTGGAGCCGAGTGAAATCAATCCCACAGGCATTAAATTCGCTTGCCAAATTTGCTTGATCAGTGGTAAAAACTCTTCATTGGACTCCCACATGTTAAGATACCTGAACTGTCTCATGCCATAGGCCGGTTGTGGTACCCCCATCCAGATGAGTAGAGGTCTATGATCTGAAACTTTTCTGCTTAATAGGATGAAGTAGCAATGAGCATCCCAAATGAGGAAGTCTGCATTCACTACTGCCCTATCAAGTAGAGCCCAAGATCTGCTTAATCCAGAAAGTCCATTACACCATGAGAGCTGATGGCCATTCTTCCAAAGATCCACTAAGCCACAGGAATGCAAACAATCATTAAACTCTAAGATTGGCAAAAAGGTTCTGACAGATCCCCCCAGTCTCTCCAAATTTGATCTCACCACATTGAAGTCTCCTAACACCATCCATGGAGAATGCCCGGTTGGACATCTCTCAGGCATTGCCATAACTCCCTTCTCCTTACATATTCGCATTTTGCATATACAAAAGTGATCCAAATATCATGTCCATTCTTCCTCCATTTCCAAGTTATAGACTACTCATGCCTATGAACCACCTCAAATTCATAATCCCCTTTCCAACAGATCCATAATTTACCATTTTGGCTAGCATTAGATGTGGAGTTGGTAAATCCAACACTATGCGCCACCCAATCCAATATGCTTTCAGGAAGAAAAGGCTATGATATTGTCACTATTCCGACCGCATGTATCCTTGACCACTGGTTGATGTGTCTCTTGGCCCTCCTTACTCCTCTACAGTTCCAATAAAAAAATCTGATCAGCCAGTGAACAACAGCTACCTTCTTGTAGCCTCTCTCGCCCTTCCCTTTGGAAAGACTTCCTTATTATGGACAATAACGTTGTGGTAGGATGTGCTTCCTATCTGATCTACGAAGAGATTTCTGTGATCCCCTATATCCCCTGCCTCATGGAGGTTAAGATTCATATAATTTTTGCTTCCCACACTCTGTCTTTTTTACCACCTCATCACCCTCAGTTACAGCCTTTTTAGGATCCTCTGTGTCTTCGTTTAGAGACCAGAATCTACCAAAACTATCCTCAAGCTATTTTGTCAGCTTTTGTATCAGCCAACTCTCTATATTTGATTCTGTCTCTGGTTTCCCAATCTGCACTATCTTCTGAGCTTTCTCCATTCTTATTTCCTCATTCTTCCGGCCTTTTTCCTGTGTGACCTGCTATAGATCACATCTAGCTTTGTAGGTACTCCTTTTGTGCTCATCTCACTTGTTACATACACATTGCCTTAAATACTCTTCAACATCATTTTTGTCCCCTGTGCATCCCCCAGTACAGCCCCGTTGCTTCCCTGAATAGTCTCCCGTTCCCCAGCTTCCCTGTTTATACTTAGACCCCCTACCTGCAGTGTCATTTACATTGCACCTTTCCGTTGACTTTGTGCCAACGCCACCACAAACTCGCTTGCAATAGCCTCCTGACTCTCAGCATGTAACAGAGCATCCTGATCCTCTTTAGGTGCCCCATCCAGGTCCTTATCAGGGGGTTGGTTACCAGCAATTACTAAGGGTTCCTCTTCTATGACGGTTGTGTCGTTTATACTGATGAGTCTCAAGTGTGTATCCTCCTCCTCAAGCATGGACAATTTCTCTTGCTCCCTATTATGACTCCCCTGGATTACGGCCTGCTTTGTTATGACCTCTACAAGTATCATTTGAGGGCTAACCCCTTTGGTCTGCTTCGTCTACACTGCGTTCCCCAATTTCGGCCACATACCCACATCCAACATCATTGAGTTCCAGGCCGATTTCATTGAATCTGGTCTCTGCTTCCGTTGGCTTACCTCTTCCTTCACTTGGATCGGAAAGGATTGACCCTTACTGTTGAGGTTCAAGCTCGGGGCCTTCTTCTGAGGATTATTCTTATGGATAAGCATCCTCACATATAAGTAATATGGGCATTCAGATCGTGTCTTCCTTCTTAAGAAATGTTCCTATGGGCTTCGTCAGTTCCTTGAAAAACCTCTGATTCCAGCACTGCGGTGGTATCCCCACAAACATGATCCACTTATCATTTGGATATACTGCCGCAGTTGGAGACCATCGTCGTATTGCCATGAGGCCAACCTCATACCATTTGTGTTCCTCCTGAGTGAAAAGATCCATCTCTTCTTTTGTTCGTGAACGTATTAGCACTTGTGCCCCAGCCAATAGCAAAATCTGCATCTTTTCCAGCCCTTTTCTATTGCGGATTTCCTTCAGAGTTTGTTCTTTTGAGATGCCCTGCAACGACACAACAAAACACCATTCTAGCCACTTGGTTTCCTCTTCAATTGGTTCAAATGATATCTGGCAAACTTTCTGTGTTGGCCTTTTGATGGTCTCAGCCATCACCTTGCTGTGTGATACATTTTTGCGCGACGATGGTGGCACACCTGTCTTTGGGAACCTGACCACATTTGCCCTTAGTAGGGAATCTCTAACCTTTAGCGCATTCAGCAATTTCATAGTCTTCCCAATACTGTCTACCATTTGAAACCTCACAAAACCAAATCTCTTGCCATTTTTGTCTAATTTTTTCGGAATGGTTATGGAAAAAATGGTTCCCATCTCATCGAAAGCCACTTTCATCTCTTTTTCTGACCATTCCACTGGAAAATTAGTGAAATAGGAGGATATGCCATCCTCACGCTTTGTCTGCACGCCAATCAAGCATCGTGCTCTAGTTCGAGAGCTCTCACCTTTCTCATATGGTTCTTTGCCCTTATTCTGGTGTTTCTTTCCCTCTGGGTCGGAGCCATTCGCCCTCCTCGGTGTGATTGGAGCCTACCATAATCCCGGTTACAGCAGGAAAAAAGAGACCAACCAATGCACTGACAATATGAAATGGTAAGAGTCAGAACACATACTACAAAGTTCTTTCTCACACGCTTGACATACTTAGCACTGCAACTATCTCTTTACAAACCAATATGATACAGTTTTGCAGAAATATTTTCTTTTTATCATGAGAATATCAGAACAAATTGGAAAAAGATATCGGCGAGACTACAAAATCTGAACTTTTACATGGTAAGCAACCACGAGCAGGAAATGACATATCAACCTTTAATCTTCACAGCACAAATTAACGAGTAAGGAGTATTTAGTTTCAAGAATTATTTATTAACTGAAGTATTTGAGGAAAGTTTGTCCTCAAAAAATCTAAACGTGGAAACTGCATGCTACTCTATGCTGCATAGGGGATGTGGCCAGTCAAAGGCTAGCATTATAATTGAAGGTACTCTAGAGCAATGATATTTCGGAAAAGGGCATAAAGTATGAAGATAAGAGCATCATAAAGTTAATTCGACGGCAATGAAGTATTTGATTTTCGAAGATGACTGACTAGAAGAAGAAAAAAAACAGAACAACTCAAAGCAAGGAAATGTAAGGGAATGCTTCACTTGAAATTCCAGTAGTTTTCCCTTTAGGATCGGGAATTCCAACATTATTAGTTCTTTGGTAGTCTTAGATCCAATTCTCTTTAAAGGATTCCACACTCAAACCCGTAAGGGTCCGTTTGGTGCACAGATTAGACTTATCGGGCTTCGTGGATAACACCTGGATATCTCCGGGACAAAAAATTTAGCCTTTCGTTTGGTAGTGAACAGTCCGGATACTGTAAAATATAAAACCAACGTTTGGTATCGTGTCATTGCACAATGGATTGCATCAAAAATCAGATACATTGTGCCCTTTTACCGATTTGCTCTCGACATTTGGGTATATAAACCTGAATTCCCCCAAACCCTACAACCCCTCTTCTTCAATTTCCTTTGTCCACGCTCAAATTTGCCATGGGTTCTTCTTCGCCATGGGTTCCCCGCCATCCGCTCGTGAAGCTGCCCTCGAGATATACCATGTGCATGTCAGTGCGTGCCTTTAAGGCTTTCCTTGGGAACCCGCAAGTACCAAACTGGCCTAAGGGGACTGTTCTGTCACGACCACCGTACCGTCTCCTCGTCAAGACTATGACCCACTTTTCACTTTTAATGTACACACGTGCTTACATGCAGGGTCAGCGTAACCCTCCCCATCGCAGGACACGAGAACCGGCTATAGCTTCTCCCATCAAGATTGAGGCTGGAGTGGGTTACTTCGTGGAGGACCCCAATTGTCATTAATGACGATCCCCACGTTGCCGACGAAGGTCCAGTTGCGGACGAGATACTGTCTATCACTGCGCGTGTCACCGTTGAAGAAAACCCCTCGTGCATCACGTATGTGAACAAGGATCATGACTTGATCTCCGACTATCTAACCTAGTTCTGTTAATATTTTAGCATAATCGTCGTTTTTTGTTCCTAAACATGTTAGATCTTTTTGATGCACCTTTGGTGCAAATGATGTTTTGTCCAATTTTTGTTGAACTTTTATTGAGAAGTAGAATCCGGTTCGATTGGATTTACTTCTATCTAAATGGAACCTATTACACCAGAGTGTTTATAATTTAGGTATGTAAATGGAACCTATTTCACTTTAAATTCAGCTACTTCTATTTTTTGTGATTTAGGTATGTAAATGGAATGATTTAGGTATGTAAATGGAGTGTTCTTAGGGTGATTATAATCTTTACACAAAGTGTGCTCACAAGATCATTTCCAAAGGGATGAGATTTGTTTGATGCTGCGATATGTTGTAATGTCGTTTCAAGCATCATTATACATATAAAAGCCACACGTGGGCATAAGATGAAATAATTAATAGAAACAAGCATAAGATGAAACAATTAATAGAAACAAGCATTTTCATATCGGTGCTTTTGTCTCCAATAGAACAAATCTATGGCATAAGCTTGCCCGAGTAATGTTGCCACTTCTCCCAAACAATTAATAGAAACAAGCATTGTTTCCCTTTACAAAATAACTGAACATACCAATCTGAAAACAAAACATACCAATCTCAAAAAACTGGATGTTCATAACATCACCCTAACAATACATACCAAAATATATCAAAATTGGAATGTTCCAACACCACCCTAACAATATCCATAACAATCTGAAAAACAAGACACTTAACACAATCATCAGTTCACGTTCGTGTGCGCCAACAACAACAATAACAACAACGTACCCAGTATATTCCAAACTAAGTTGGGGTCTTGGGGGGCAGATGTACGTAGCCTTACCCTTGTAATTATACAAAGAGGCCGTTTCCGTTGTGACCCAATATGCATTGCGTTATTTGAAATATTGAGTTCCAGCAACTTCACTAAATAGAAGCACTGGAATTTAATAGAGTCATTTCCGTGTGCGCCAACAATGCATACCAAATTATATTTCAACTTAGTTTCCCTTCACAAAATAACCGAACATATTCGCCGCGACTTGCTTCATCCATACTGTTCCAATAGCAGTACTGCCCATGATTTTTCTGGAGGTGATCAATTAGGCGTATCCTGTTGATAGAATTCAAATCTTCATGTACCTAAAAATGTGAAAGCAACCTAGTAGTCTTGTCCATATTAACATCATCCTCCATTTTATGCATTTTTTTAGAACAACAATTCTGCTTTACTGCAAACTGCATCAATTTTGGCGAGTGTGGCTCCTGCTCTAGAGGCTAGGCTATCTTGACTAAGTGGGTTAGATCTCTTACGCTTTTGATGGCTAACGCTAGATGAACCACCCACACCTGAGGGCACGTTTTCAGAGGGTATTTCTGGAGTTATCTTCGGATCCAACTCCTCAACTTCTTCTGAATTAAATTCATCTATGAATTTCTCCAACTCTTTAGGGGGCTCTTCGTCATACAGCTGGATGTGCATTTGCACTTGAGCCTGTAGCACAATGTTGCCCAAAAAGCTCTCACCACAATCCATAGTACGGGAAACACTTCCCTCTCAACGCAACATACTTGTTGTTCACCTGCGCAATGTAGTATAATTCAAACGAATGGTATCAACATGAATTAAAATGGTTTAATCTCATTACAATGAAAGTAAAGCACGAAGACAAATGACTTTTACCTTCTCGAATTTGGCCCACATATCATCCGAGTCAACGACGCTCTCGCCTTCGTAGATTATTCTTAACGTTCTTGACTGTCACTTTGCTACCTTCTATCGAAGCTCTCAACTTCGTAGCTGCCTTGTTGTGAGTACCTCTTTTCTAGCCTTGGCCGACCTTCCAACCCTCAACTGCTAATTCCTTTAAGGCAGTGAGAAGCGTCTTTTCCTCGTCTGGATTAAGATACAACTTTTTGGTGTTGTTGCACTCATTCTCTAATTTTTATTTTTCTCCTATGCGGGGCAACTGCAAAAAAAGGGGTTGTTGAAGTTGTGGCATCAAACTTGTCCGATGTTAGCTCTTGTGCATAGCAAGAATGTCACAACAACCAATAAGAGCTGCATATTTATCTATCATGATTTTGGAAACCAAACAAACTAAAAAACAACATTGAAACAAAGACCAAAACATAGCAACATTTCATCACAAACTGTACACCAATCCGTAGATGCAAACAGAGGCCAAATATTGTAATGTAAAGCAGGTACACAAGAAAAAAACAAAGCTGCGTATTCATACAGAGACAAAATCGGAAGCTTAATAAAAACAAATCTGCAAATCTGTTAATCTAAAAACAAATTAGCTTAAATAACAATAGGTACTAAGCCTAACTCGTATTCAATCTCAACAATCCACAACAATCCGAAAAATAAGATTCAAACACTGAACCAAACATCGAAAAACAGTGAACACAATGAACAAAGTGAACAAATCTAATATTGGTGACTGCAAACATTGAAGAACACAACAAAAAACATATATGAAAATAGTGAAAGAAGTTGAAGAACATGATTCAGATATTATTTCAAGATTACTTGGAAAATGACCATTCACAATATGAAAACAATGAACGAATCTAAAAAATAGTGAACAAATCAAAAATAAATAAGGCATTAACAAAAGTGAATTTGCAAAATGTAAAAATATGCCTACAAAATCCTACAATGCACAAATCTAGAAACTCTACCAATATTTTTTTTTCAAAAATAGCAGCATCACCATCAATGGACGAAGCAGATCCATTTTCGAAAACTTTTTGAAGAGAGAGAAGATTAGGGTTTATCGGGCAGAGAGAGGTTTCTTTTCGTCTTCCTTTGTTTTTTCAACTCACCATTTCTTTTTCCCTTTTCCATGTCATTCAGAAATCAGGTAATAAAAGGAAGTAGTTCATAACATAACCCAAAAGCGGATCATTGCAAGTAAAATTTTATGGACAATTTTACTTGAAATTTGAAAACAGTTAACAAATCTAAAAAACAGTGAACTAATCGAAAATAAAGAAGGCATCAGACAAGAATTTGAACTTGGAAAATGTAAAAATATGTCGACAAAACCCTACAATGTAACAGATCTAAACCGAACACAACCTTAGAACCCTAAACCAAAAGTAAATCATAACCCAACTACGAAGAATGCACAAAAATTAACAAAAAATGAACTATCTGTTGGAGGACACGAGGGATTCATCACTCGCCGGACTTGGAATAAAGAATGCAGTAGCCATTCTAAAGGGAAATGATGGTAGGTTTCCCTTTTTATATTTGGTAATCTGGTAATTATTGAATTGGATGGGCAAAAGGGTAAATTCACAATCGGGTCCTAGACGGGATAAAATAAACCCTGCATAAATTCCGGATAAAAATGCAGGAGCAGTTCATGTTTTATCCCTGCCCAAGAAGTTATCTCGCGGGCACGGAAAACGTCGACTGGGGTATCACCAAAAATCGACTTTATCAGTCTTCAAATACGATACCAAACGGACTATAACACCCACTACATCTATATAGTAATGCGGCAGTTGTCCACGTCACAATTTTCGGAAGGTGACGTGGACAACTGCTATTGGTCTAATTAGAAGTCGCAGGCCCGAGCGACAACATCATATCCATGAAATCCTGCTGCTCCGACCCGTCGGTATATTCCCTACGGCGATGCTCCTCCAGCCATTCCTCGGCAATCCTATCCATTTCCTTCCCCGTTGCTTTCATTCTCTTCTCGGAACCCCTTAAATCCAACCACCGGAGAAACGGCAGCGCATCCGCCGGCGTGAAAGTCCCCAACAACTGAAAGAACGCTCTGAGCATCTCCTGGCACCGTGCCGCCTTGCCGTCGTTAACCGACCCGATATATCTCTTCCCTGCCACCATCCTCACAATAACATTCAGATTCAAGTCACCGAACCACCGTTTTAGCTCAACCACAAACAGACCCGACCCGTTTTTCTTCTCCGCCCAGAGCTGATAGAGTTCCTTCGTCGAGAGCGACATCTCAGAAGCCCTAATGTGCCGGAGCTGCTCCATCCTCTTGCCGGACAGGAGCTCCACGGTGATCAGCTTCCGAACCTCGCGCCAGTAGGGGCCGTAGGGGGCGAAGGAGAACATGGCGGATTCGTATCCCAGGTGCTCCGCGGCGATGAGCGGCGGCCTGGACAGCACCGCCATGTCGCTGCTAACCACGAGAGCCGGGTGCACGCCGATACGGATGTTGAAAATCGGGCCGAAGGAATTGGCAAATCTTCCTACAGGTATTCTAATATCTTCTTTGTTTATGGAGTTCAGATCTGCTAACCACTAGAGTGCTTGAACCTGTCACCTGGATATCATCCCATTCTTTCTTAATCATCTCCCCAAAATCATAAATTGATTCCCAACAGTTTAAGGTCCTTATGGGCTTAGGACCCCAATTAGCTTCCTTGATTGCAAGAAGGATAGGCCTGTGATATGAAGATTCCTTATCCAGCCCTAGCTGATATATCAAAGGCTAATGGTTTAACCATGCGCCAGATAGCAGGAATCTATCAATCCGTGAGCAGTAGGATCCGCTACGAGAAATACAGGTAAAGGTATATCTTTGAAGAGACAAATCTATCAGATCTGAGTCATTGATGAACATTTCAAATTCCCTCATCTCTGCTCTTGTATAATTAGCATCACTCTTCCACTCATCACTGCTTTTTATGGCGTTGAAGTCGCATGCAATACACCATCTTGACTATGGGTCACTATGCACCATATTTATGATCGCTGACCAGAGACGACACTAGAAGATTAACTGACCAAGGGAGTAGATATTTACTATCTTCAACGCAATAGCATCATGTCCCCAATTCCCTTCTATCCCCAACATAAATTCACCTGACCACGTTCTAGTGCACTGAAAGACTCCCCTTTTCCAGAGACATAACAACCCTCCAGCACTTCCTATTGCACCGCTGAACCTCCACTCAAAATCATCATTAGGCCAAAGCTGCCTACAATCCATTTTGCTAACTTCACTAAGCTTTGTTTCTTGAACACAAATTAGATCAAGCTTTTACTTGCGTACCATTTCCTTTAATTCGGCTCGCTTTCTTGGCAAACCGAGCCCCTGAATATTGTATGACAAGATGCGCATTTCGGAGGAAACCATTCTTGACTCGTCCCCTTCAACTGATATTTTCGAGCAAGTCAAGGCATCTCTCTCATCCATACTATCTAAACGGATTATGAGCTCATTTGTGAGGAGTTTGGCATGATCCCAACTCAATAGCCAACTCGTAGATCCTTTCAGAAAGAGATGGTACATTCTTATTCTCTGTTTGCCGTTCCACCCGATCTTCCCGAGGAGACGCACACTCAGGGCCTGTTGAGTTTGTAACAGGACTAGCAGAGTAACATTCCTGCTGGCCAGGTGCTAATAAGGATGAGCTTGTGTCTTCAGCGGCAGTGACTAGGGATATAGGTGGGGTCGTGTCCCGAATTTGATCCAATTTTCTATTGGCGACATAGTGAAAGGTCACAGTCCTACCCGCTCATGCTGCCGAGCCAAGAGAGCAATAAAACCTCTTAGGATCATTGGGGATGTAGGACGCATAGACTGTATAACACCGTTGGAATCAGCGTCCAATAAATGAGACCACTGTTGAGCTGTACCATATCTACCACGTAGAGATGTCAGGTCCCCTAAAATTTCTTCCACGTTGTGCGTCTCGAGAGGTTGACTATTCTCGATTTGTCCATCGATTGGGGCAAAGATTGTATCATTGATTACCCCCAAATCATGTATTGTTTTACTGGCGTCTGATTTGCTGTACAGGTAGACTAGTCCCTTTTTGGTGATTGAGTGGCGCGGCGTATCAGACATATCCCCTTGACTTTCCAATGACTCCTTGCATGTCTCGGAATACACGTTCATCGTTGGAGCTAGGATCGGAGTTAGAGTCGTCTTCGGCGCCGACAATGTGATTTGATCCGGGATTAGGGCTAGTTATTCGGGAATACCGATCGGTAATCGGTATTCCCGATACCGAACCGAAAAATTTCTGTACAAAAAAACTCATACCGATACCGAACCGAACTATGAGAAATACCGAATTATCGATACCGAAATACCGAATTACCAATTTGAAGTTTTTTGATTTTTTTTGGTAAAATACCGATTTACCAAACCGTATCGATCGATATTCGGGATCTAACTTGTGATACCGATACCGATCCGATTTACCGAATAATCGATTAAGATCGGTTATTCGGTATACCGAATATCGATCGGATTTTTGATCACCCATATCCAGAATATGTTCCTGTTCCGATGTGCCCGGTTGATCCAGAGACGTAGCACCTTCTCTCAGTTTAGGCCAAGAATCCACATTGAGCTTTTGCAAGATATTATTTTTTGCTTTCCATACGCCGGTTTTGCGCCAAGCTCCAATGGCTGGAGGTCCCAGACTCACCTCCTCATTGATGTATACGTTGAATGTCTCGGCCTCTGTGACAATTTCCATAGTAATGTTGATTGGATTGTTGTTGCTGACCAGCACTTGCATCCTCCCGAATTGCATATTTGTTTGAGAACTCATTTTCTCATCGATGGACACTAATGAGCCTATTCAACCTGCAACCGCTGTGAAGAATCCTTCGTACTAGCAGTGCAGCGGAGTCCCTCTAATTTGCAACCAACCCGAACGAGCCAATTTAACCCAATGAGCTTCCATGGACGTAGAGAATGTATACAGAGCTTCTTCATTGTGGTCTCGCCGTTCAATAAACGGATAAGGTCCAATTCTGATTGTAATCTGATAATGATTTTGCCTCCTTCAAGACGAGCCGCAGTTCCACCCTTATACCCAGCATCTGCTAATATAGAATTGATAGAGGAGAGATCCAAGATTGGTGAAGGAACCCTTACTAGGGACTTGTTAAGCCACGCCGTTGCAAGCAGATCTGGCTGGAATTGAATGGACATTTTCTCACAGAAAAGTTCTGCAGATTCAGGTCCGACCATCGTGTTCTCAAAAGATTGACTCCATCCCAAAGATGAATCCTTTTTTCCTTATCTTGTGGGACTCTGACACAGCTTACTCGTAGGTGGAACGAACCAATCCAAATTCCACCAAGCCTTTCCTCCAGCAAGGGAGTAACATATCTCTTATAGAAGCGCACAAATCCGAATGGACTTCTTGACACAGCAACAATTATGGACATCACTTACATGACCATATGCTGAGAAGACCTTCCACATTTCTTCTCTTGTCCATGACCGTGGAAAATTTGAGAAATGGAAGGAAATCGAATCCCCGCGCAATTTTTTTATGAAAGAAGGAAGATCCTTCCTAGAGGGGCTCGCAATTTCCTCTTTGGGAAGACGTTTACCCGAAGTTGGATGTTTATCTCGCTTGGAAACTGTGGTCCACTCAGCTTCATTATCCTCGTAGGTATGAAGTTGAGTATGAGATTGTTGAATCTGTTCCAAGCCTTCTGTGTTCAGTACTTCAGTAGTCATGTTTTTGTTCCTTAGTCGCTAGAGAGAAGGAGAAGTATATTTGCTAGCGAGAAGCAGTGCTTTTTTTTTTGATATTTTCCTTTTTGACTTACAGTTTGTTAGAGTATTTGGGGAATATTTGCAAAAATGTATGATAACTTCTTTTTTATTGCAAAAGTGTCGCGGTCTGTACGGTTAAGTAGCACAATAACAGCTTAATTGAAAGTGCATAATTTTAAAATCTATTTTATTTTATAGGTTAAATACGTACACATACTTTTTTCTATTTCAGGGAAGAGGTTTGCGCCAACATGACATGGGATTCGAGACTCTAATTTTTTACCACTTTGACTTTGAGCATGAAAGTGCAATTAAGATAAAATGTGATTTTGAGAATATTCCCCAAATTTAAGCTTAAATGTTTTTTTTGAGAAGCTTAACTTTTGTCTAAAAGCTTTTGTTAAGTAAGCAGTTACTAGTTTTGCAAACACTATTACCATAATTTTGTTAAGGATGCTTTTACCTAATTTCTCAAAAGATTAATCATTCTTAAAAAGTACACAATTATAACAAAACACATCCTTACATTCACTTATCCTTTATTTCTCAAGGGTTTGATTGCAGGCGGCAGCGACAGCCCCACCGTGATGTTAATCTGGATCCTCGGCCTTCTCCTCAACAACCGCCACACTCTAAAAAAAGCTCAAGAAGAACTTGACGCCATCATAGGCAAAGAACGCCGAGTAACGGAGGCCGATCTCCCCAATCTCGTCTACCTACAAGCCGTCATGAAAGAGACTTTCCGGATGTACCCTCCTCTCCCTTTAGGCGGCTATCGCGTCTTCACCGAAGATTGCACCATCGGAGGATATCACATCTCGAAAGGTACAAGGCTCCTGGTGAACTTGTGGAAGATTCACAGGGACCCACAAGTCTGGTCGGAGCCCTTGGAATTCAAGCCGGAGAGATTTCTCAGTACCCACAAAGATGTGGATGTGAAGGGACAAGATTTCGAACTAACGCCGTTTGGGGCCGGACGGAGGAGCTGCCCGGCCATCAATTTTGGACTTCTTATGGTGCACTTGACATTGGCTAC
>JAOWBN010114273.1:0-19451 GCA_028565015.1 Pinguicula moranensis
CTTATTATCACATGGATTAGTTCAGATAAAAATTATTTTCAAACACAAAAAAGATTCACAATAGAATATTTTAACAAGTACCAGAGCAACCGGGCAGGTACATGCTTATTCAATAGACTAACTACAGTAGACCTATTTATTACACTCTAACCGGAACCAAATTTGATGCAAGACAATTGGGATAACCTCAAGTCATACAAGCGGCATTCGTTTAGGCCGTCAATTTTTTTAGGTGGCCAGCTTTAACTTTTTTTTATCGCTTGTGCATTGATGAACTGATTACTGCTCGTCAAGCTTCCCTTCTATCCAGAAACAACTATTAATGGCTCTTGGTGTTCTACGGTCAAAACAATTTTTCACATGTTTGGGATACTGTTGGAAAAGACACGCACGAATTCAAGTAATTTATCACGAGAAACTGAAGAACGATTTGAGATTTCAAAAGTACTGCTCACTATTTTCATTCAATTCAATCGTGTAAAACTCTCGAGACTTGACTTCTTGTATCTCTTTTCTATATAATTTACAATTATAATAGAAACGCTTTTATACTGCTACAAATACACTACAAAGTAACACGTCTTTAATGGTTGTCGTCCGATCATCGTGAATCCGATCATCCATTATCCAACTCGCATCCGCTTCTTACTAACAGACTCGTGTTTTGGGTTGCCACGTCAGATACGTTTTTCTTCTTCATTATTTGTTCATCAAATAAGGTTGGTTGTTCTTCATCCTGTTGGAATTCTTAATTAATGGCCAAATAAAGTATTGACAAGTAAACATCACAATATACATGTCAATACACAGATCTATCTATGTTAACATGATTATCCATAAAAAAACGATAAAAGTTTATAGATCAGTCATAATACCTGAATCCATTAGTGCAATTCCGAAACTTCAACTGCAATCACTTGTTTCGTGTGTCTTGGGGACCAACCCTAATTATAGAGGTAATGGATTGGGTAAAGCCCTACCCGCTTTCCTCTTCATAGGCCTATGGAGTTGCAGCCCAATAAATAATATTATTGGGTGCCTAAAATTATAGCCCTCTTAATTGCAATTAATAAAATCAATTCATCAATGATTTTATTATTTGCCTAAATTATTCTACACATTAGTGTACCATAATTTAATGAATATATTAGTTGTCGATCTATAACCTTATTTGATCACTTTAATTCGACAATCATTACGTGATAATAAAATAATATATAATTATATTACATATATGCTCAATATTGGCATTAAATTCAACGATGTTGAGAATAATCCCAACGGTTTGTTCGTGTCCGCATAATGATTAGGAGGTGAAAAAAATGGTTGGTAAAGAAGAGTTGCAATTTGTTTTTTGCGGATGACTTTTCAGCAAAAAAGTCATTGACACAAAAACAATTACGTAATATGTGACTTTGAGGGTGTACGGCAGCGGAGAAACGGACAAAGGGCAATGGTCCCGCGCTATTTTAAAAAGAATACTTATAAAAATATATATATTTTTAAATTTGGTCAGATTAAAATATTATAATTATGTTTATTTTGGGCTAATACATAAAATGTGTTTAGATCCGTTGATAGATTGTCAATCTTTAAGACTTGTGGTTATGGTTTGAATTACGCGGGTGCTTTTTTAATTCTTTTTTTAGAAATCAAAAACAAAAAATTGAGATCCTAATGACATTCCAATCTTGGTGATTAAAATTCCAAAGTACTAACTACTACACCATAGAGCATTGAAAAAACTTTTTTTTGTTGGGTAATTAAATTTATTTTAAAAAAATGGCCAAATAGCACAGATATAGAACAAGACACCAAACCTACAGAATCTATAAACTAAATTACATACCAAGAGGGCCAATTTAGGGCTCATCCATTTCTAACCTAAGCTCATTAAGAGCCGAATTTAAATTTCGGGTTCATAAATAGGCCCTATCCAACTGCCTCAAGAAGATCACTTCTCGAGCAGTGCAACGCAGTGCAATATCAGAAGACAGGTGCACCGAGACACTGGCACGTGCAGTGGACGATGCGTGTAGTGGACGACGCATGGAGAACACTCTGAAAGTGTAGCTGCGGCGGAGTGTGAGGAACACTCTGGGGGGGTGTAACAGCGCGTGAAGAGATGGAAGGCGATGGAGACCCAAGATTTGGCGATGGAGGACACTGAAGACCCAAGATCTGGTGCCATATCTAGAGGGACGCGGCCGCCGGGCGGCGGAGATGAGCGACGGCGCATAAACATTTATTAATGGCTATTTCGAGCATGCGGGCATGCACAGCTACGGACGCAGGCAAGCGTGACGGTAGAGTTGTGGCTGGTGGCAGCAGGCAGACACGGGCGGCAAGCTGGGGCATTCCGGTAGTAGGAGAGCAAAAGAATTTCTCGTTGGGGTTAGAGAGTAGACAGAGCGTCTCTCTCTAACCCCTCGGAAATATAGTTAAATGGTATTAGCATTGATGAAACTTTATCAATTTTAATGAACCTTTATTTTCATATTTATTTTGGATTATTTTTTAATATATATATTTTTTATAATTCTTTAATATAATTATTATTTTTTTATTTAAGATTTTGCTGAATTGTTGGTTAATCAAATTCCAAATTTTTGAAGTTGTTTCTGTTATAAAAAAGTTGGTTATTGGTGCAAATTTGTGATTGTTTATATATCAAACGATCGCAATCACTTCGGAATGTGCATACCCGATCGAACTAGATCCTTACTGATATTAAAATATAATTTGTTTAATTAATATTAATGTCAAAATAATCTGAAAAAAAAAATAAACAAATTATAATTACAAAATAGGCTCTAATCTTTACTTATCTCCCGTTTCACTTATGAAGTTAATGACAATTTTATTTTTGACTCTTTTAATTTCTATTGCAACATTTGAACATACATGCCCGACCAGATCATATTTAACCCAATTGACCCACTCTACTCAAAAAATTTGATCTCTCACTTAATTTTTTGGCTTGGCCCCCGAGGTGTAGGCTTTGATTAAAAATGATAAAGCCAATTAGATGTATTGGTCTCTTTAATTATATTATAATTTATTTTTGTTTCTTCAATCAATGTAAGACATTTGTGCACTTGGTTCCCCTTCATCCTCAGCACTTGAAACCAAGAGATTAGACGAGGTCAACAGCAGCAATCTTAACTCCGTGGGCCGTGTGAGCAAGTACAGTTAGGACGTGGAAGGCCCAAGTCTGATAAAGAAAAGGGACTTGAGAGGAAATAGTTTGTATTATATTCGCCTTTAGTAGCAGAATTGGTTAATTCCTAAATTTTTTTTAATTAATTCCCAATTACTTAAAAGTAGCTTTCTATATAAAATAAAGTTAATATTATGATAATTAATCTATTTGTTTTTTGATAGTTAAATAGATTAAACACATACTTTAATCTCTTACCAAACAGAATTATGAATTATATTAGTCATTATTTTGGATTATTAGTCAAATTTATATCCAATAATCCATTATAATTCCCCATTCCACCTGCTAGGGCTAGGCACGCTTTAGAGCCGGATGCTCTCTATAAAAATGTGGCCACTTATGGTGGCCAGACTCTGTAGAATACATACATAAGATAAGATGCTCTCTTCTCGATCATCCTCTACAAATCCACTATGTATATAACAAACAAATACAGTCGTATCAAAGACGAATGGGCAATCCATAATTCAAGAACGTTCGGATGCATCCATCCAATCCAGCAGTTACGATGACAAGGCCCCATAAATGGGGTGAATTCAGAGCATTCGTCAGAGAATTCTTCAACAACTTCAACTCAGATTTACATACGGAAGCCACTGGATTTGATCGGGGAAGGAGTTTCTCTTCCGGCCATGTTGCAGATCCTTTGTAAAGAGCATCCAGGAAGAAGCCAAGGCTAGATGCAAAACAATCCGGGAATGTGGTGGGGAACTTGTGAAGCATTTTCTCGTCCAAGTGTCCGTCTTTCAGTATGCTCATCGGTAAGGCTCCGAATTTCTTCTTCAGTCCACACCATGGAACAGCAATGGTGGCATCACGCGACGTGAAACTCTCGCAGGACCATAAGGCTTTTTGTCGAGATGATTTCTGCTCCTGGGAACTGTAGTTCCAAACACGGACACTTGAGTCGTCACCCACAGCAACAACGTGTTCGCCATCTGATGTGAAAGATGCTGGTACTTGGCTCCCAGAACTTTTATTACCTGATGAAGAAAAGGAGTTTGTTCAGGTGCATTCAGCAATTGTGTTCCCGGAGAATATAAAGAGCAGCGTATAACTCCGCCGCACCTTTGAATTTACAGATGATGCTGGTGCCACGAAGTATCTGCACTTGTGAATTGGCAGAAGTGACAATTACTTTGCTTGTATCACTTGGGCAATACTGGAAAATGGATGCGCATTAGAATAGGAGGCTGATAAACAAATGTACGACAGCAAAGGCCAGACAAACCAACCTGGAATCCAGTTATCCTCTTGCCAGATAGCTTCTTCTTCCCCTTCAGGCATATTTGAGCTCCCAATTGCAAGCGATTATCTAATAGGAACAATTGTTTTTGTCATGCCAAAGTAAGCCAATAATGTAAGATTAAGACTAAAAATAAAGGGTCATAACTATTTACCTATGACATCATAGAAACGGCAATTTCCATCCATGGAGCCAACAATTCCTCCCTGAACATATAAAAAATGGACATCTTTTAATGAAGCTCATAATCATAAGCAAGAAAGTCCCAACACCTTTTTATAAGTGTACCAACCTGGCCATCAGGACAATAACATACAGCAGTCACTATTTCTCTCATATCGGTCCAATCAATAACACGGCCACTCTCAACTTCCCAAATACGCAGTTTACCATCTACTGAACCACTGATGAAACAATTATCATCCCCAGGATCAAAATCAATACAAGTCACTGCAGTGGGAATAAAATTTGAATTAGCAAGCTATTCATCGCATAATGAACAGATGTTACTAACAAATGGCTCTGTGTCAAAGGCTTACCATAATTATTATGTGAGAAGACTCTTAGGCAGCGGTCATGACCGATTTTCCACAAAAGAGCTGTTTTGTCGACCGAACATGACAGTAAATTCTGCAAGAATATAACATTAAAGCATGAACCAATGGAAAGCTGCACGCGAACCAGGAAATGTAAACATTAGCGAAAAAAGGGAGATACTTGAAAATGGGAAAAGAAGACAACTCACCCCATTTTTGGACCATGAGAGAGCCAACACTTCCCCCTTGTGTCCATGATACTCATGAAGAGGTTTCTCTGATAACTGAAAGACCTTCGGTGGAAGAACGACACTAGCTGAGTCTGACGACCACAAGCTTTTCCGTTGATTATTCTTCTCATTGGCAACTGGTAAAGGAGCTAACTTGGAGAATTGATTTAGGGAGAAATATAAACAGGATGAGTCAAAATCCTGAGTGTTAAATTTGTTAGTAATGTCAAGTTCAAGGACCTTCCAAACACGGACAACGCCATCCACCCCACCACTGGCAAGATACTGGCCATCAGGACTGAACTTCATTGTCAGGACGGAACCCTCGTGTGCAGGGATTTCTTGACCTGTGTATAGGGAGGTTAGTTCTTTAGAATGCTTTTTAGATACATGGACGCAGACTCTTCGCGAGGCAGAGTCTTTCTTTCTATAGATCTCATTAGGCTTGTCAAGTAACCCTTTAGCCTTATCCGTAATGTGAGTCATGGCACTGAGTTTTCGGATCCATTTGGTTTTCTCTTTCTTATTCAAATCAACTATGGTAAAACCTTTTGATTCTTTTTGCAGGAACTCTCGAACCAATGCCGATGGGCCAAGTATTTTCTGAAACTCATCAAGTGATATCCTCTTGTTTGAACCCACTTCACGCAAAGTTGAAAGACTGCCATCTTCTGCTAGTTCATCAATAACAAATTCGGTTCCACTGTCCAAGTTCTTGATTTTCCATGTCGGATTTGCTTCAGCAGTACCATACTCCACTACATCTGCAGTGTTGTCCAACAGAAAAGAAGGCAAAGTACGACTGGAGAAGAACGCCTGTTTATGATCCAAATTCGACAGCACAGCACCCCCATCATCATTCCTCAATCTGTCAACTCCCGTTTTCAAATCTTGACAACCAAAATCTTTGTAGTGACTAGAGCACAGCTCCTGTTCACAATCCAATTTTGCCAGCATAACTTTCGTATCATCCCTCAATCTCTCAAAATCCCTTTTCAAGTCTTCATGACATAAATCTTCATCCTCATCTCCATCAATTCTACGGCAATCCGAACTCATGCCCATCCATTTCAAAAACCTACCTCGCCTTTCATCAACACTATCCGGCTTCTTAGTCCAGAATTCATAGTCTAGAGCACCAGTTTCGATCCCAGGACTCGCAGAAACTTCAGAAGAATTAGAGTCCAAACTGGCTGAAGAGAAAATGCCATCACATGCGTCCAGGAATTGATCTTCTTCTGTTTCAGTATGACTAGACATCATCATTCAACCCCGCCCATAAAATCCTGAGTAACAAAACAACATAGTCAATAAGACAAAACAAATTCAATTTCAATGTAATACCTCTTTCACTGGAAATCGAACCATAAAAATTGTTAACTCCAAGCGCACACATGGTGTTGTTCCTAAGTTCATACAACCTCCAATTCATCCTCTAAATGAAGACGAAGAAGGGAATTTATTGAAGATCATTTCACATAATTTAATCTTCTCAAAAGCAACATAAAGATAAAAAACTTAAGCATAAAATTCAACACAAAAACATTCTATAAATCAGACACCAACTCCACCCCATAAACTTAAAAAAAAAAAAAAAAGTCAGAAACTGATTTATACCAAGGACAACGGAAAACCTCTTGTCTGCAGACAAGAATCATAATTTCATCTTCTTTCAGTCCAAATAAAATGAAAAATTGCCTACCCTTGGGGACAAATGAAACAATTCAGAACCCAAAAACGATCAGTCCACGGCAGATTTCTCACTTCTTTGGTAGAGTCAATCAGTCGATATCAGCGATAAAACTGAAGAGTTAAACTCTAACCCAGTAAAAGAAATTTCTTAATTCATCAAGATATAAATAGTATCCGAAAAAACCAACGGTCCACCCGCCCTGAACCGATGCGAGATTTCAAGGAAACTGGAGAGCAGACTGAGAAACAATGGTTAAAGAAGGTGGCGTCTCTTCCTTTTTCCTCTCTCGGCATTTAACTTGCGTTTACTTGAGCAATCCAACTGTGACAGAAAAAAGAAAAGCTAATTGACAAAACTACCCCTGTTTTGACCAACCTTGCCTGTCTGTTGCAAGGAGCAAAAATATTTATTCGAAAGTATCAAAAACTTTTATTAAAAAAACATTGCAAAAAAAAATTTTAGTTAAGAAATTTTATTAGAATTTAATGAAAAAAAATACTGGGGCCCATTATTGGCCCTTACAGCCCAAAGTTTGATTACATCACATTACCAAAATTTGGTATCTTATCTAGTCGCCAGTAGTCTCCGATCATTTTTCTTGCTTGAATCACCAACCAGCACTATACCTTTACATTATCTAGAACTTCCCCGGCTTCTTTCCATTCATGGCAAAAAATTACACCATTCCAATGGATCAAAATATTCTATATCGCCATACACCAAAGTAGCCTCCAATGTTTCTGTTTTCTTCTTCTACTATTTCGCCATGAACATATGACTAAGATAATTGGTGCTAGGATCACTATGCATGATAAATTTAGCCTTGATTTAGCCATAGAATTGCATTTAGAAACTATGTCCAACTGCATGTGAAAAAGAGATGCTCCACCATCTTCGTCATGTAAATGAGATAACTTACATAAGATGTTCTATGAATTTAAAGGAATCCCTCTTCTTAGCAGGTTTTGGAGTGTTGGAATTCTATTTTGAAACAGATGCCAAAAAAAAATGTAATTTTTAATGGGATATTTTTGTCCCACAACAAATTCGGTGTCGTGTCCTCTACTGTTAGTAGATTTTTTGATCTACGAATAAGATGGTATGCATTTTCCACTGTATAAGCTCCTCCCACTTCTTGATTTCATTGTCATAAGTCAACAACCCTACTTGAAATATATTTTAGTAGATCGTGTTGTAGTTGATCTAGATGTGTCAATTCATAGGTGAATAAGACTCTCCTCATATCCAACCAATCATTTTTTCAAAATGGCTTAGTTTGGTTTAGTCCAATTATTTTTTCAAATAAAAAATAATAATTTTAAATATTGATAATCATAATAAAATCAATTTACTCTGAGACTCAAACCCGATACATTTTTACCAGGACTCTGAGCGATAATTTTGAATTGGCTCACAGCTAAGGTGAACGAATACAATTTTGAGTACTCGACCGGTGCATGGATGATCCAACCAAGTGTTTATATTTATTGCTCCTTGACAATTTGTTTGTCCCTTTTGGCGATTTTAGTATTCTCCATAGTTTAACAAAAAAAAATTACTTTATTACAAAATTTAATTACCCAAAAAAATGCTTCTTTTCCCTCCCACATATATGCAAATGAGCCAAATCCGTCGCCGCCTGCCCAAAATGGAAAATAACCTTAACCCATTTTCTTGGTGAGACGGGTACATGATCAAATTTTGAGTTTGGGTTTGGCAACATTGCCTATTTTTATTAAAAAAAAAAATGGACCCAACTGACCCTAAACCCTAATTGAGTGGGCTTTTACCCGTCCATTTTTTTTTCTCTCTCTAAATTCTCAGTTTTTCCCACACTATCTTCCACATTGTACTAAAACCCTTCTAGTAGCAAACAACTCTCATTTATTTTATTTTATTTTATATTATCATCTAAAAATACCCTCTTTCAGTCTCAATTATCGCTTCACTTCATAGTTCGTACATATTGTTTTTCTCAATATTATTCGACGGAAATGTGTATAAATAATTTCAGTCACTCACAATCTTCAAGCGAACATTATGAAATAACCCATCGATATAAAAGATTACTAAAAGGATAACAATAGAGGGACATTTTAGTAAAACCAACTAAGAGAAGAATAGTTTCAATCTTCGTCTCCACTCCAAACGCGACTTTGACTCTCATTTCACTCCTTCTTTGGACCGACGCCGACGCTTACTTCATTCTTATTTTTTTAATTAAAAATTGATCTATTTTTTAAATTAAAAATTGATCTATTTTTTTTAATTAAAAATTGATCTCGTTTTCTCGGCCCAAAATGATTCACGCATCTATTTCTGCTACTTGTATGTTTGTTCGTGTCTGGTCTATATCTAAGGTTCACCATAATATGACAGAGTGGGTAGTTAGCACGTAATGTCAACAACATTCGTCCATTTGTCTGAATAGGTACGAGCGGAGCTACAATTTTGAATTTCGGATAATAAAATTCATATCTAAGAGTATAACCCAAGACACACATTGGGTTATACACTAATTTTTCACTCAATCAACTTCGCTATGTAGGACAAGTAACTCAAAATGTGTTGCTCTATCACTATCTGAATTATATGCTTACAGTTAGCAAGTCTTAGTTTTCAGATCAGGTAGTAGTGAAGAAGCAGATGTTCTGTTCTGTTATCAGTTATCTCATTCGGTACGGTTAGTATATATAATACTTTTTTGATGTAATAAAAGCTTGAACTACCAAAACAAAAAAAAAAGTAACTCAAAATGTGTACTTTTATCCTAAAGTACAAGGGAATTTGGATTTACCGTCAAGTCATGTCCCATTCCCATAGATCGATCTATGCAATTATGTCATGGCTCTTAGGACGCTAGTGTTGCAATAGGTGCCAATCATCATACAAGGAACCTCATTTCGTTAAGGACCCACGGATGGTGGGTCTTTTAGAAAAAAACAAAAACAAAAAGTCTATATTTTTTTTAACCCACATTTTATTATTATCTAAAATTAAATTTGAAGATATTATATTTGAAATTAAATTTCAACCCACTATACTATATACCCTAAAATTCATGAGCTATTAGCTAAGAGTTCATTTCCAATTCCCAGTTCCTACCAATGAAACTTGTATTGGTTATGAGTTTCCACCGGACGCTCCTTGATTTCACAGCTCCCAGAGTAAATTTAAATCTCGGATACGCTCTTGTATATCGTATTGACATGAGATATATAGGGCTAGTACTACTTTACCATTTAAACAAACTAGAGCATATCTTCTCTAACTTTTGTGTTCAGTTTTACTTTGCAAGTTGCTAGATGCTGAAATAAATATGTGGCAGAAGAACGTTTGATGTGAGCGTCACATGCTAAATCGTCCATCTCCTCCTACATGCACTAATTATGTATACAAACCACCCGTCCCACCATAAAAGACTACATATGAATGTAACCCGAAGAAACTAGTCTACTCTCATACAGCATACTTACAGACTAGATACCATGTGTGACTTGTCTGGTGCAGATCCCATTTCATTTCATGTAACAAAATATTCAAAACCCATGTGCATTTTGTCAAGATTTTAGTAGAAGAGATGATGCACACAAACTGTAAATCGGTAACTAAGTAATGAATCTGTAACATGCAAGTTGGATCCCTACAAGTTGTTGTAAAAGCTACTGCTTGAGCCTAGCAGTAGCATTTAAATGACACAATAAAGTGCAGGACGGAAACCTTTGTCCCTGTACCAAATATGGGAGTAGAAAACTATATAATTGTGTCACAGATGTGCAACTTAGGCTTTTTCTAACACAAAAATGTAACATCAAATTAATTCTGCAGCCATGTGTTGGTTGCTGCATGTTTTCGGATCTTTTGAAAAAAGGAAATCAATGATTCTACAAACATCAGCCACATGACTACCAAAATCCCATGATTACCTAAATATGGAACTTTTCTATCATCATTTTTCATGTGTGGGACGGACCATAACATCTCATATCAAGTTACATCAGTACTGTTACTGTTCATTGAAAACCATCGTTTGATTCAATCGAAATTTAACAGGAATAATGTTTGCAGGAATGTTTGATTTTAATCAATAAGATATGAGTTCAAATAGTAGTAATTGATTGATTGAACTATCCTCATTTTTAATGATTGATTTTGACAATGAAGCACTCCTAAGTTTTTTTAGTTAAGAAATTTTATTATAATAAATTAAATAATTATAGCCCAGAAGCTATAAGAGCCCATTAGGGATATAACACTTTGACAACTGAACCAGTCTAGAAAATTAATTGTATCTTGATGTATTCTTCTTATCTTTCATTACAGCCCAGCTCTATACTTGTAAATATTCCAGAATTTCCTGCAGATATTTTCCTTCCTGCTGCTGTAAGATTATGCTGTTTCGGTAGTCATACTTTTCAATTTGTGAAAAGCCATAGCATGCATCAAGATCTTCTCTAATTTCTTCTTCGAACAAGTAGCATCTGCCAACGATAATTGATATGAGGATAAGTGATCGATTGTCTCTTCATGCTGCAGAAAATGTTTTGTGATATTTCTTCTGTACAGGTTTTTTATTGTTGGAATGCCATCTTGCATGAGACGTCAATTGAATCACAGCTAAGTTGGTAAGATACTTCACCTCCCACCATTAGATTAGATTAGATTAGATTAGATTAGATTAGATTTGGGGGTTTGAGTTACCAATAAGGTAAAGTGGGAAACTATTACGGATCCTCGTTTGAAAAGCAAAGAAAAAGAAGAAAATCATAGTATAAAAAATTATTTTAGTGGAATTTTCAATGAAAACGCTTTTCTTTATTGGTAACTAGAAGTATTCGACTACAGTCGTAACCGACTAATCCTCCGTACCCGTACCAGGCGACCCCCCAATGCGAATCGGGCTAAATTCGGGCTAAAACCCTAATCCCCCGGACCCGCGCCAGGCGACCCCCCAATGCGAATAGGGTTAAACTCGGGCCGAAACCCGGTGTCGTTGCCCAACAGATTTCTCCATCCCAGTGGGGTCGAACCCCATGCCTCTTGGCTAACCAGGTGAGTAAGGAGGACATTCTAGACCACCAGGGCCACCCGTTGAATTAATGAAAACGTTTTTCTTGCTCTGGGATTTGTATATTATTTTTGCAGTGCATCTTCTACAAAATTTCTAAATTTCAAATAAAGCAGATAAAAAAAATCTTGAACTATGTATTGAAAAAGGAAAATTAAAGAAAAGCGTTTGCAGTTGGCAATTATTTAGATACATTATTGTCTATTTTTGAATGAGGGCATTTGTCCCACTTGGTTTACTTTAAATCCAGTAGACGGCATGCGCACTGGAAATAGTTTGTTTTATTTTTTTGGACACAAGTCAGTATAGGAGTGAATGGTGATATGTATAAAAATCTTGTATTCTTGTCCATAATAATATTTTGAATTTTTTTTAAAAAAAATCTATAACCCAAGGGCGGAGAGAGAGGGGGCTAGGCCGAGCCTTAACCTGGCCCCTCCCTCCTCTTTGAGCCTTATTTTACATAATTTTTTTAAAAACAATTAATAATGAAAAATATTTATATATATATTTTATATTAGAATTATATATATTTTAAAATAACTTTTATTGAAAATTAATTTTATAGTATATTAAATGGTTTAAATTTTATTTTATTATTATTTAAGTTTATAAAATTCATAACCGGTGAATAAATCAATTATTTTGTAAACCCCACTTACTCACTAAAAAAACACTTGGTTCCCCTAAAAAAAATTATTTTCACCCCTAAAACTTTTATTAAGCATCACAAAAAACTTTAGCCCTCGTAAAAAAAAATTGTTAGATCCGCCTTTAGCCCCCGTACAAAATTCTTAGATCCACCTTCAGTCTAATCACACAAGCCTGGTTGAAACTTGGATTCTGATTGGATATGCTCTAATAAAAAAAATATTTTAACTCTGGATAAACTATGTACGTAGTTTTATTTTAATACAAAATTCAAATTATATAAAAAAATAAAAAAATAAAAAAATAAATAATAGATTTTATAACAAGCCCTCCACGGTTGAATCCATCCTAACAAGTTGCTCCTACGAAAATGAGCAACTCCCGTCGTTCTGCACCATCAGCATTTACCCCTCAGGGCTTCATCCGTTTAGCATTCTTTGTATTTTTTTTATTATTTTGCTTATTAAAATAAGTCCTTTAATTAAATAAATACTTTTTCTAGGAACATATTTCTTCACATTATAAATGTGCAGGTCCATCTGCCGTGGATGTGGTAAATACATAAAGAGAATCAAACTTTTCCCATATATACAAGGGCGGAGCCACGGGACCAGGGGCCATGGTCCCCCAAATTTAAAAAAAATATATTTATGCTTGGAATTTTTTATTTTTTATAATTTTGTCCCCCTTAAATATATTTAGTATTAGATTCTGCATTATTTCACAAGCGTTGCCTAACTCATTTGGTTTGTGATGCAACTATCGCCCCGAAGGGATTGAATCCCTTCCCTGCTTTTCCAATTCTTTTTGGAGAATAAAAAGCAAACAGAAAGAGGCCAGGTAGAATTCGAACTTTCAGCTACCAAATCATATCAACTCTTTCTGCCACTGAGACAAATGTATTTCACGTCTTCACATGATCCTAATAACTAATAATCTTATTTATGTTGTTTCAGTCTTTAATATATATTATAGTTTTAAATATAATTATTTTCTTTAATTTAATATTTAATTGTATTTATAATCAAACAAATTCTAAAGCTTTGAATTTATTTCTATCGTAAAAAAATTTATTATTTGCACAACATTATGGAGATAACAATCGTTACCATTATAAATTTTTTTATAAAAATATTATCTAGAACAACAGTAATATTAATTATACATTTTTTTCTACCACAATATCTAAACGTGCATACACGATTACCAGATTGAACCCGACCCCGATCTAATTTGCTCAAACTCAAAAAATTTGGCCCCCCTCGATTAAAATCGTGGCTCCGCCCCTGCATATATATCAAAAGTCTTCCTAATGTAGTTGCATGGAAATTGCGCGCTGTCTGGTCCTTTTATAGTCGAACCCAATCCTTTATGCCATGAATACCATTGCAGTCTTTTGTAGTACAAGCACATGAGATGTTATGTTACAACACTGATCATAGTAAGCTCGTGTCTCCAGTTAGACTTTAGTAACTTACGGGACAGTGTTAGCAAACAAAATCTGGTCATAGTTATTCAAAATTTATAATTCTCCTCAAAATTAGAATAGAAAAATCCTCAGCAAATAATTTTTTTTTTTCATTTAAAATATTTTTTCGTAACAAACAGTTTTCTTTCATTTCCTAGTAAACATCAATTCATTCTTTTTTTTTGATAGGTATTCATAAGGCCTGGTCGACCACATTGTCAATTTGTGTCCCATGCGCCGCTTGTAACTAACCTACTAGATATCCAGCTTGTCCGTAAGGACTTCACCGGCTAATCCCGATAACAATGTAGAGTTGGTACCCAGCCAGAATCGAACTCTTAACCTCACTAGGCAAGCCCAGTGTGTCGAAAACAGTGGCCGACCAACTCGCACCATTCCATTCTCTCTTTTACTTCCACTTGAGTTTTTCTTTAAAGAGTACTGCAACGTGCACCAATGATCAAACATGTGACAGTTATGCTCCTAGGAATCTTGAGAAGAAAAATAACAAAAGAATCATTTGATGGAAACATACGCGTTCAGCTTTCTTGAGTATTTCAATGAATATTGAACTCGTGTCATAATTTTAATTCTAACAAAAAAAGAAAGAAAGTCATTTTAATTCTATGTATGTCTAACAATGAATTAATGCCCCCCATCCCCCACCCCTATGTAATGAGGGCACACAACACTTGGCTGGGGATTCAGGTGGTAATTCATTGCAATCCTTACCAAAATCTCTTGGGTGATATGGAGTTGGTGTTAATCATTGTGTTTTTTTTCTTCTAACAAACCCCTGCCTCATCCCTAGGTTTGGCTGCCTTATATGGATGATATCTTCATGTGTGCATTGGATGATCGGAAAAACTTCTTATAATATTTCCCAAGCTTCCAAATCCGAATAAAATTACGGTTTCAGAAATGTACTGTTACAAAAAATATGCAGCATAAGGTTTCATATTTTACAAAGTGATGTCTATCCTTTCGACTTCCTGTGCTCAAGTAAGCAAACCACACCTAGATTTCCTGCTCTGATCAAAATATTTGAGCTCAACAGAGCTCACAGGAATATTGAGGGATTAAATAGGCTCATTGGTCAGCGTTGATGCCAAATATACGAACTTTGTGCATATGAGGGAATTTGGCAACCACCATAACAAAAACTGCTAGTGTGTTGAAGAAGAGCATGGGGTGTTGGTAATCTGTTGTGTGTGAGGCTATCAGATACCTGTAATAAGCAGAACAGGAAAACGATCTCATACGAAACTTCTTTTGTACTAATGAAACCAGCCATTGAATGAATGCAACTGGAATAATGGTAGCTATACATCTTGGAGTAATTAGAAAGTCTCTTTCATCTCAAGAAAACAAAAATTGAGGTTCCACTTAAAGTGCCACTATTTAGAAACCAAACCCATATTGGGGGAATACACAGGGACTAAAGAGGTGATCAAAGAGGGTAATAAAGCATTTCAAACAGAGGAAAAGAAGAGCAATACAATCATAGAAACATGAGCTCACATCGGTTCATATACACTACATATCCTAAACCACAATATTGACAACTCCAACTCAACTACTTGGCTCAAATGAAGATGTAAATATTTTATTAATCTGTTTTCATCTCAAACTAGTTCAACTTAACCAGCTGTGGAAGTCAATCCATAATGGATTTAAAAATCAACAAATTTTTGTGCATAGTTTATTATTTGAGAATTCCGAAAATAACCGATGGGTGACCACATTATAATGTGAGAACTCGTTGGTAAATAGTGCAAAAATGTCAAATCGAAAGATAAATATTTCAGAATTAGACAAAGTAGTACCCAAATAGGGGTGAACAATCAAGATTCGGGAGAGTATGCTTGAATCACAATCCCGTCCCACACTAGATCTGGACCAATTTTTCGATCTTGATCCCAACCGGAAATGTTATTATTTTTATTATTTTTATTTTTTAGTATTTTTTTAATATTTTTTTTTATGAATCGGGATCGGGTTGTCCCGAAGCCCAATCCCAACCCGAAATTTTTTCCCCCATTTTCTCGAACCCGATCCCGAACCAAAATTTTTTCGGGACTAAAATCTCAGTCCCGATCCCGACCCAAAATTATGTTGAAAATCGGGCATCGGGCCTTGGGTTGTCTCGAGGCCCGATAACACATCCCATCATGGAAAACACACTTTTAAGTCACAGATAATGAAAATCCACCTCAGAAGTTAAAAAAAAAAAGAGGGAACATAGCGAAGCCACTATGTACTAGTAGAGGTTCTTTGCATCATAAAAGGAAAAGGGACATTTTCACTCCAGGCCTACTGAAATCCTTTATGGAACTAAAATATCAGCAATATTCAAAGCAGCAAAGGTAGCTTAAAGCACAAATGTACTACAGCCCAAAAGCTTATACTTGTAAACTTGAGCATATACAGGATTTTTTACAGCATCTAAGAGCATCTTTAATTCTTTTTACTGTACTAATGCTGCAGAAAACTCGTACCATATCTAAACTATAATATTTGAATGGAAACAGCATGAGAAAGAAACTGCCACGGACATAAAAATTATGATTGGTATAATAAACAAAAGAGAAGATATATGTAGTCCCCACTTACACCAACCTCCGGACTCAAAATCAAAGCATGAACTCAAAAGCATGGATAAGATGAATGCTACACAAAAATCAAGGAAAATTGTGAAATGTGGTGACACCATCAATCACACAAACAATCAATGGCACATCTGAACTGCTTCAGATAGTATCTTGTTTGATGAAACAGCACATCAGATGACTAGGCCTAATCAGCATGTAAACACCAGCAATCAATAGAATACTTACAGTACTACCGGCACGACCGTCAAAAATTTCCTATTACGAGTAAGCTGCTTGCCATTGTCTACCTGCTCCCACCATGTCAATCTATTATAGATCCCCTGGTCCTCAGCAAACGGTGTTCCTTTCTTCCAGTGAAAGAAGTGATATGTGACCTGCACACAAAATGAGACACCATCTTATATAGACAGACCACTCTGAAAATGAATTTAAAACAAATAAAGCCATCTATAAATGAATCAGATTTTCTAAGAAGTGCATGGCCATACAGCATTACAGAGTCCATATAGAGGTTTCTTTACAAAATCATCCAACATATTCATTGAGTCTACTTATCAACAAAATTTTCATTGAGTCTGTTCTTCCTCAGCATTATCATGTGTTTCGTAGTTTCTCATCACATGCACTCCTGAGTGAGCAAAAGAAAAAAAAATCACGTAGTTTTATTTTCACAAGTGAAACACTTTCATAATACGAGGTTAGCCACAAAAAGATGAAGATGCCCTCTTCTAATACAGATTAGTAGATAAAATACTTGTTCAGAAGGACAGGCTTTTGGAGATTATTGTGAAAAGGAGATGTATAATTGCGGGAAGCTTATTCCTTTATAGCCACCATCGAGGAATCTGACAACCATTCAAATAGCCCAAGTTATGTTGAAGTACATGAAAAACTTCTTTGGGCGATTCTGAATTTGAAAATGGATTTCCAATAGCCTAGCTGCTAATAGACTTCAGAATAAATTTGTCCAAAACGCAACTCTTTTGCTAAGATCATAGGGTCTAGGTGTTACGTAATAATAAATCTCACATAATATTGGAATGCTGTTAGGTGCTAGTCTATAACTCGGAATTCTAATTTGTCAAGTGCTTCCTGTACGTTAATCCAGATTCAGTTTATGCAGGACCCTACCAAACCCTTTCCAACAGTCATTATCTCAAACCCTACCTCAGCAAATTATAAACAAACTGAAGATTCCACCGTCATCAAGAAAACCACTGGTAATATAAACTAGCAGGAACGGAAGCCACAAATATAAAATGCAGCAAAAGGAAAGAAAATAAAAGAATTTCTCTAACGAAATGCCAAAAAGATTTGCAAAGAATAAGCAAGTGCATTAACATAAATGAAAGAAATCGATCAATCAGGTATGAATCAAGCACAAAAAAAAAGGAAAAAAAATGCCTACGAGAAAATGAGCGAGATGAACAATGGTCCACGCCATGCCTGGTGAGCAACCGAAGACAGAGAGCACCGCCAGCCATGAGAAGAATAGTATTAGGATGTAGGTCGTCCAGACACCTGGGTACGTGAACCACTCCGTGTTCCGATTCAGATCCGTTGTCGGCGCCGCCTGCACATACAAATTCGCCATTTTGATCAAATTCCCTTCTCTTCTTCAATAAATCGCAAACAATAACTTCAAATCTTCTTCCAATTCGTCCCAGTGATTCCGCTCTCGGCTAAATTGATTGAATAGTATTTGATCGTAGGGGCCGAGATTGATCAAAAGTTTCAAGGGGGTAGACTCGACTTGGAGGCAGAGGCAGTGGTGGTTCAATTGAGTCTTTGGTTAGTGCTATAATTTATTGATATTTCTTGGTAGTTTCTTTCTAATTTATTCTTTTAATCCTTCTTATCCATTTTTTTACCGAAAATATTTTCAGCCTACAGCTATTTATCGCCAATGTTTTACGGTGGTTTCTTTATAAAAGGTGTTAAAGTATAAAAACCGTTAAAATTGATTTATTGATTTATTTTCAAAAAAGAAACAAAATCAAAAAAATATCCAAAACAGGAATTTTAAGCTAACTTTCTATTATTTTTAAATTTATTTTATGTTTTTTTTACTTAATGTTTCATATTTTCTATACTTCAATAATTTGTTCAGTGTAAAAACCGTTTAAAGAATTAGCTTACCCAAAATTGGTTATGTTTAGCGTCATCTAATATTTGACCATAATTAGGCATTTTTACTAAATAAAATTATTGAAATAGTGTTTGCAATCAAATTTTATAAAAGTTGTTAAAATAATGTTTGCAATCAAATTTTACCAAATGTTTGTAATTAAATTAAGTAATATACCTTTAATTTATTTATAGCAGAATGAAAAATAATCTCATGCCTATCTCTAACAAAAAGAGATTTGGTTGGAAAGAAAAGAGAAATAAAAATAGAAGTGAGTTTTAAAATATTATTTTTAAAATAATTTTAAAAAAATAATCTAAAAAAAATAATAATACAAAAGTGACCAATCTAAAAAACCATAGACAGCGCAGAATGGCAGAATCCACTTTGCTACTGATAAATAAAATAAAATAAAAAATCCACTTTGCTAAAGCCCGAGTTAGAAAAAAAACTGATCAACAGAACAGTAAATAGTATGGTAAATCAGGAATCAACACTTGTATTGTCAACAACATCCAGGCCTCCTATTAATCTTCTCTTAGCAGACTTTGTTCTAAAACACCATATTTCGAAAGCCTCACTCAAGTCTGGATACC
>JAOWBN010114383.1:0-19450 GCA_028565015.1 Pinguicula moranensis
GTTACAACAAGGTCGCACGAACCACTTCTCGTATGAAACAAGAGGAAACTTATAAGTTAGACGCACGACAATACACGGTCTATGTGGCCGAGTTTTTAAGTGTACTAAGACATGGGATGATACGGCCTACGAGGCCAAGTGGGAGCTGTTGGATTAATATATACAATTATTAATTCGTTTAATTAATTGATTAAACATAAAGCCCACTTAACCACGAGCTTGTCTAACTACCCATTTAATTCTCTATATATAGGCTATGTGCCTACAGAGATTAAGATACACAGTCACTCACAGTCTCATGCGTTGAGAACCAGAAAACATAAGTTTTCTTTCTATTTGTTTCCAATCACCCTCGATGAGGAGATTTGATTCGTGGATTCTAAAGAGACTTTTATAGCCTCTTCAGCATGATTATTTCAGTCCCGGAGATTACGATCCAGATTCCATTCCGCATCAATCAGATATTGAATATTCGTTTTCATTAGATTCGTTCTTTTGATTTAGATCCTTTCTATAGTCAACAATTCTAAACTACGAGTAAGAGATTTTTTAGGCTAAAATTAATGTTAACCTCACATAACCCTAGTTATATAAATACTCTCCTCCTCACTTTTTCAAGAAATTATCTCTATATATATGTATTTTATTCTCTCTCTTTGTTAATTCTCCCTATAGAGCTTTTCTCTCTAGAATTTTTGACATTAAATTCGTTGTGCCTTCATTGCAATTGAAGGTGAAGGAGGATTTGAACCCTAAAATTGTAGATTGTTCATTAAGTTTCTGACCTCTTCTGGCAGTTTTAGTGTGGACCCATTTGATAGGGAAGTTTCCTTTTGTACTTTGATGTCTATTCAATTAAAGATTGCGATGAACCTTTTTGTTGTTTCCCTTGTGAACATGAGTAGCGATACTATTTTTATTGGCATTGTGTGTATTTCTCCTACTCTTTTATGAATGAAAGTTGGGATTAGGCCTAGTTATTCTGCTTATCATTTATTAGATATTGTTCTTCTTTGTAGATTTATCACTTTCTTAGGGAAACGTACATAATATAGTGAATTTGGAGGATCAACAGAAACTGGCTCCAAATAGACCTAAGTAACTAGGTATCTAAGTTCATTGCGGCTAGGTAGGTTCTTAAAACCTAAATTTTATGCCCATGATAAAAAAAAAAAAATTAAAGGATTCTCGTGCATCAAATAGACCCCTCGTAAGAGTAATTGCAAGAAGCTTAGGGATTTCCGTGCATTAAACGGACCCTCATAAATCCAAAGGGTGAACCACTAATCACTAACTAGGGACTCTCATGCATCAAATGGATCCCTATAGTTTGCATGCTAGGACACCACTTCGAGACATAATGTAGACGAATGAAACTAAATCATCCACACATCCTTCTTTCTTGACTTTATCTATTCACAAGTGATTTGCTTGCCTTGTTTGTTTGTTTTTTTGATAAGCCAAATTTCATTGAAATAAAAAATATTTACAGAAAACGTTCCAGCCAAAGAACGCAAACAACTATCGTGACTACAACCACCAGCCGCACAAGATATAATGATTTGACATCAGTGATCTCTATACTACACCGCTAAGCAGGTCGCCCATATCTATTATTTTTTTGTTTGCCAAGGATCATAACTGTCAACTTATCATCCTATGGATGGTACACAACTCACCTATGACTTGTAGAATATGAGCGGCAAGAGTCTTTATTGTCAACTTATCAATCATGTGGATTGGTACACAACTCAGCCTACGTGCCTTAAAGCTTCACAAGATCGAGAGTAATGTATAATCATCTAATCCATACATTTGGCCACCTGATAAAGCATATTTTCACTCCTCCCCTGTTCGGTTGTCCAATATGTGAACATAGGAAGCCCTTGAAAGCTTCTGAAGGTTGAGAGTGATGTAAAACTCTATAGTATGTGCTTACCGGCCTGTGATGGTTTCCATTTTGCAATATGTTTACATTATGAGGCCCTTCTTGTGTTTCAAACACACCCTCGGCTTACAATGTCTCAATATTCAGATTTCATTTTACATGCCTTGTTAACTAGTTGTTTGTGAAAATTTAGATCAATGAACTCAAGCATACAATCTTTATATGATTTCATTTTACATTTCCCTTTTTTTTGTGAGGCCAAAATTTCATTAAAATAGAGAATGTACAAGTAAAAGAGATACCTTGCTCTTGCTGAATCCAAAGATCAAGAACAAAACTCAGGGCCATTCACACTCAGGTGTTGATGATCTGAACCCAGTTGATCATGATCAGAAGCTGAAAAATAGCAGCAGAAAGTTAAGTTGCAGAAAAAACATAAAATGTAGCAGTAGAGCCATCTTAGCCAATTTCTTTTGAAGGAAATAGTTGATCTCATCAACTATTATGTAGTGACACTTAAGCTAGAAAATGGATGCTTGTAGTTGACAAGTATATCAGTTGACCCTCATAGAGATCACCATATTCTCAATGGATGATACTCTAAAGAATAGTGGGTGTAAGTGATCCTTAGACTTTAGAACACCATATAGAGATCTTGAGTATTGATGTCATTCTTTAATTCTATTCGGAGTTACACCGTAAATGGGTAACAATGCGTAGCCTTGGGAATGGTTTGAAGTACGGAAAGATTATTAGTGATAAATAAAGGATTCACCGCTCCTAAAATTTTAGAAGAAGATATTCCTATGGCCACTTGTAAGAAGTCATATTAGCCTTTGAAAAGCACAAGTTTAATTAGAAAGAGTTTCTAATTAGAACTTAATGATCATGACTTCCGGTACAAGAAATCTTACGTATATAAATGAGGGTGATAAATAATCTCAATATAAAAGATTAGTAATATGTTATTGGTGAAAGGATATTAACTAAACAAAAACTAATTCTTGAAAGGATAGTCTCCTTCTGTGACTATTCTCAATCCTTGTGGGCCATGATATCTTGCTATAGGTCACTCATGGTCTATGGACTAGAATTAAAGAATAATGAATTAAAGCGTTTCATTCATTAATAATAATGTGATTATGTTAATTATAGGTCCATTTCCAAGTTATTGAGAACCTATAGGGTCACACCCATTAACATCATTTTCTTGAGGTGTCAAAGTGTGATTAAGGTAAAGGATAGGGGCCAAATTAAAGTTTTTTGAATCTTCAAGGACTTGTATGATATTATGGGGTTATAGATACATGATATGCATGACCTAACATGTGTAGAGTTGTATAGAAACCTCATGGATAAGGATTTTACAAGAACATGACACATAAGCATGAAGTGTCAATTGTTGTAACACATGTAAAGCTATGGTTAAATGTTATTCTTTAACTACAATATGTGTTGACATTTTTGACTCATTACCACCTATATAAATACCTTAATCATATCACAAGTGTGTGGAGTTGGTCGAGCTTAAAGGCCTTGAAAGAATTGTTGAGAAGTTACATATCCTTGTTGCATTCTCTACATGAGAAAGACTTGGAATTTTTGGTCAAAAACTTGAACAAGTTTTCTTCTTTTTTCTAAGGCTTAAAGGTTGGAGCTAGCACTCCTTTATCCACATATAAGTTATAAACTTATGGTTTATAAACCTCAATGGAAGTGGTGGTGTAGAATACTCTAGAGGGTGGACACTTGAACACCTAACGGAAGGAGTTTTCTTGCACGAATTAGTTATTCTACAAGAGGTATAAAATTCTTTCTCCATTGTACCATCAAGTTGTGAAAATTAGCAAAGATCCATGGTCAAAATATCTCTGAAATTTTTGTTATGTATGTTTAACACACACTTATGGTTACGCTTCCGCACAAATTTTGCATCATAACATGTAGTATGGCTTACGGAGATCTTACACTATTAACCTTGAGCTCTTCAATGATGCGCTTCTGGGAAGTGGGGTTGGAGGATGCGTACAGAACGTTTAGGTCAATGGTTTCAGGTTATCTCCAAAAAATATCAAACTCATAATATGTTGGTCTATGGTGATTGGAATAAACTATTGCTTTCGGCTGGTGAATCAAAGTGGTGGACGAACATATGGCGCACTGTGTTCTCCACCTCCTGACTCAACACTAGAATGTGTCATACACTTTTATTAGGTGAGACGACTCTACTTTGGAACGCAATATGGGTGGGTCATTCACCACTATATTCTTTGCATCAACGATTATACTCTATTGCAACCGACAAGTATTGCACGGTAGAAGACAAGTGGATAATCATGGAGGATTAGTAGACCTTGCAGTGCCATTGGTCTCGGACACTACGCTTCTTTGAAGAGGATACCATTGTTGCTCTCAGTATCCTACTCGTAGATTTTTTGCCTAAGCTTGGTAATGACTCTTGGTCTTGGATTGAGGAACCGAAAAGCTACACAGTGCGTAGTGCATACAGATCTGTACGTTGTGATAGAAACCTGTACGACGTTGTGAATATGGAGGTTGCTATGATATGGGGCACACGTACGCCATATCGTGAGATGGTCTTTTGCTGGCGCCTAGGGCAATCACAGATCGCTATAGTGGAGAACCTTTTGCAAAAGGGTATGTCCATGTCATTGTTTGCGCACTCATGCTCTTTCTATGGAATAGCAATGGATAGTTTGCAGCATACCTTCTTTGCGTACGAAGAGATTTATGTGTTGTGGTCTTTGTTATATGCTTGGTGGGACATGCAATCAGTTTCTGCAAATACACCGCTTGCACATTACTGAATCCGGTGGAGAGGAGGTCTCATGAGCTATGACATTTGGTGTGGCAATGTAGTCTGTACGGTATATAACATTTGGAAGGCGTGAAATGTGGAGGGGTTCAGCAATATGGCTTGCGATCATGAATTGACCCTGGAGCATATCAAGTTGCATACATGGTATTAGCACACAACATTTGTACGCCATCAAGGAGGAATGACCATTTCATATTGGCTTTGTCACCCAAAATTGTACGCTAGTTCATTTTTTTTCCCATGTATTGTGTTTCAGATGGCAAGTATGTGGGGTTTCATCCCATAATGTAAAATTTTATTTTTCATATAGGGAATTTTTTAACCTATCAAAAAAAAGTAACAATTATTTAGTACTTACAAAAAAAATGTGAGACAAGGAATATTTTACCTTTTCTCCACATTAATTTTGGATATTTCTTATTTAATTTGTGTATCAATTTCTCATTCATTTAAAATTATATTTTGCAAACATGTCTTTCCAACAATGGGAAGCACATCCTGTGAGGCAAGATTCACTCAATGAGAAGCTCTGTGGGAAGAAAGGATCATTCACCATCGGGTATCCAACTGCCATGTTCAACAACGCAGGTGACCAGAATTGATCAGGAATAGTGTCAGAGGATACCATACTTTGATGAATCGACAATTATTCTCCACAGATAACAACTATTGAATTCAATAAGTTCGACACGTGAACTAATAATCTGTGCATAAAAATGAAATTTGTGATCTTGCTATAAGCTGCAACCAAATGGTTAGAACTCAAGAAAATAATTCATACGTTCAACCTCTTCATGCCATTAACATAGGGAGCGGCCATAGATTTATTTGTTTATGTTAGGATTTCGCGGACACCCCATACCCTGCCTTAGGGCGAAATTTACTGGATATTTTTTGTTTGGTTTAGGATTTTGCGGACAGATCGAAAACTCACAAAAAAGAATTCATTAGTAACATATTGGAATCTTAATAATAATGAAAAATGGAAACAGGAACACAATATCTAAGTCCCGTGGTTCACTAGAAAAAAAATCTCAGACTACGTCCATGTTGAGCTCCGAAATCGGACACTCATCGTTACTATTATTACTTTATCCTCCAAAAATATAATGTATCAAAGGTTACAACCCAAACTCCCAACAAACCGAAACTTCCAAACACTGATCTATACCACTACGCACAAACAAGCCATAGAAAACTGTGACAACAGGTCACATAATAACCACTGAAAGTCAAAAAAGCGGTAGTTCTCCAGTAAGAGCCACAAAATCGAAGAGAGAGTCAAGAGAGGAAAAAAAGTGAGTAATTTTGCAATTCTCGCAATTTGTGTCGAGTTTATTGGCATTTATATTGTGCCAACTTCCAATCCTAACCGTAGGATTACCTTGATCAGATGGCTCCAAATAAGTCTTCAAAAAGTACAAGTCCTGTTTGTTGGATCTTCAGCTTCATCAACGGCTCAGATCCAGTTCTTCAACCACTTAATTCCAACCGTCGAATTTATGCCAAAGTTCGAATGGCTTGAATTGCTTCTCACGTGTCCCGATGCAATTGTTGGATTACCATTTACGTGGATGACTCAACATATTTAAGCGGTAACACATGCAGATCGTGTAGGGCTGCATTTCACTTGACGGTGCATGCTAGCCTAACAGTTGAGCATGCGGCCTTCGATTCTTAGGGCTTGCCTAGAGGTCGAGGGTTCGAGCTCCCATGGGGGAGTATTCACTGTCACTTCTGATGGGATTAGTCGGCGGGCCCCTGGGCCCAAAGGATACCCCGATACAAGAAAGCCTTACAAGAAAAACACAAAGGATGATGAACTAATAGCTAGGAGATCAGGGGAGATTTCTTTAGAAAGTTGTATTATATAAATTTTTCCTCTTTTTCTCTCTTTTATTCCCTTGTACATAAACTTATTCATTTATAGTGAATTTCGGCATAACAAAAAAAAGCATATGCAAACCGTAGGATCTCATTAACAATCAACGATCTAGATTGCATATCACCATTAGATGCGGATTTACTCCATAATAATATCAATCGTTGTATCAGATCACAAAACAATGACCACGATTAAATTTAATAGGGGCAGTTTGGTAACTTCACTAATTAATAATCTCCTCTTTGAAGTTATCGAACTTACATATCCAACATCGCACTAGGAGTGAAGCATAGTATTTCGTCACGGCTTTAGAAACACGTACATGACAACAAATCTGCTAATCCTGAGGAGTTTCAAACAGTACTGAAACTTCCTTTGGGTCACAATCTTTGTTCCGAAGTCGGCAACATTTTCATTAGTATGAATCTTAATCAATTTCACCAGCTTTTCAGATATAACATCTCTAAAGAACTTAAGCTTCACATCAATATGTTTAGTTCTTTCATGAAAAACAGGATTCTTACTAAGATATAAAGCAGATTGACTATTAGAGAATACTGAAACCACATAATCTAAAGAACCATATTCTTCAATGAGCCTTGAAGCCATAATGCTTCCTAAATGCATTAGCTAAAGCAATATATTCAGCCTCGGTAGTTGATAATGCAACTATCGGTTGTAACTAGGACATCCAACTTATACAATTACTACAAACAAAAAATAATAATTCTTAGTAGATTTCCTAGAGTTTAAATCTACAGCAAAATCACTATCCACTTAACTAATTAGGTTCATTTTAGAGTTATCTTCTTAAAGCATAAACCCAAATTTATAGAACCAATCAAGTATCTAACAAGTTCATTTTAAAACTGTCCAATGTTCAAAACCATGTTTGAACATAAACCTACTTAGCAAGGACACATCAAAAGCAATATCAGGTCTAGTACTAACCATATAGTACATCAATGATCCAAGCAAGTTAGCATATGGAAGGTTTTCCATTTTTTCAGTTTCAGTAGGAGTCTTAGAGATATGGTGTTTATTGAGTTTAAAGTGAGCAGCCAAAGGAAGAAAGACAAGTTTCAAACCATCAAACAAAAATTTCTTACACAGTTTTTGCATATACGATGTTTGATATAATTTCAAAGTCACTGATTTCCTATCTCTCAAAATCTCTATCCCTAAAATTCTTTTAGCTTCACCTAAATCTTTTATTTCAAACTCGAAACTTAACATACATTTCAGTTTTATTAATCTTAGCTTTAGACTAACTAATCAAAAGCATATCATTCATGTAAAGTAACAGAAACACGGAAATACCTCCATGGTATAAAAAATATAAACATGAATCATAATTACTTCTACTAAAACCTATATCGCTAATGAAGGTATCAAATCTCTTATACCATTGTCTAGGTATCTCTTTTAAATCATATGGTGATTTTTTAAGTAGACAGGCCTGATCAGATTTAAGTTTATCAACATATCTAATCGGTCGATCCATATAAATTTGTTCTTCTAATTCACCATTCAAGAACACAATTTTAACATCTAACTGGTCCAGTTCTAAATCAAAATAAGCCACATAAGCAAGCATAATCCTAATTGTTTTATACTTTGCAGCGGGAGAAAAGATCTCATTACACTCTATTCCTTCGTTCTAAGAAAACCCCTTAGCCACTAATCTTGTTTTGAAAACACATGGACCAGACTCTAAAATACCTTCTTTAAGCTTAGAAACCCATTTAGATCCTACTATTTTTTGGTTTTTAGGCCTATGTACTAATTCTCAAGTCTGACTTTTCTTAAAGGAGTTTGTTTCTTCTGACATAGCAATCTTCCAGTTTTCAGAATGTTTACAATTAATAGTAGAATAATAATCATCGAGTTCAGTAGCAAGAATCTCATCAGCAACAATAAATGCAAATTCAACTAATTCAAAAAAGTTGGCATATCTACTAGGCACATTTCTAGTAATAATGCCCTTATTTAGGGCAAAACTGTATGAGGTTGAGGGCTGAGATTGATCAGTATGAATATAATCAGGTTCTAAGAAATTCTGAGTTTCCTCAGGTTCCTCAGAATGGGCAGGTTCCTGTGAAGGAACATATCTGTTAAGCTCTACCCCAATATGAGCCTCCTTTGCCTCTAGCTCATTTAATATCTCTACAAATTTATTAGGCAAACAAGGAAAGTCATGTTTATTAAACACAACATCCCTGCTAACTAATATATTTAAACCAAGTAAACTCATATCCCACACCCTTAGTGCCTTCTTGTATCCAATAAAAATATATTTAAGGGACATGGGGTCTAACTTTCCAAACTTAGTGTGAGCATAAGTTGCATACCCAAATACCCTTAAGTAGATCAAATTTTGGTCTCTACGGGGCCAAATTTTTTTTGGGCATTTGCAGTCTAAGAAAGATGAGGGGCTCCTATTTATTAGATAGACAGTCGTGCTTTTCTATGCCTCTCCCCAAAAGGTTTTTCAAACCTCAGGTTACAAGAAAATACCTAACATTATCTAGCAGAGTCCTGTTCATACGTTTAGTTACCCCATTCTGCCGGGGAGTATACCTCACAGTCCTATGGCTAGTAATGAAAAATTCAGAACACATTGTCAAATAAAGAATCACATAATTCCAAACCATTGTCAGTTTTCAAATATTTAATTCTACTATCAGTTTGGTTTTCAACAAGTGTCTTCCATTCTTTAAACTTCACAAAGGCTTGGCCTTTAGTTTGTAACAAGAACACACAAACGTTTCTACTAAAATCATCTACCACACAGAGAAAATACCTATTACCACCATGTGTGGGAATGGCTCATGACCCCATAGATCAACATGCAAATATTTAAATCTTTGTTTAGATGAGTGCACACCTCTAGGAGACTTTAATCTATGTAGTTTTCCTAGCACACATGCTTCATTGGAAACTACCTACAAAGTGAAGAACAATCAAACCCTTATGACTCATATGTCCTAGTCTCAAATGCCACAATTTAGTATTTTTAGATGCAGACTCAACTAATGCACAATCAACAACATGTTCCAAATGTTTTCCTTCAAGAAATATAGTTTGATTTTCCTCTTTGCAATCAAAACATTTTTCCATTTTTGAAAATATTTAATGAACATTTTTCAGCATGAAAAGAACATCCCAGACTCTTCCAAGCACCTAAAGAAATTAAATTTCTTTAAATTCTGGAATATATCTCACATCAAACATGCTTACTCGTTTATCTTCAGAAAACTGCAAGTTGATAGATATTGTGCCTTCTACTGTGTACTTATTATGATTACCCATATAGACCATACCTCTTTTTGACTCATTTAAACCAATTTTTATGTGGACACATTGATACAACCCAAATTGCACCCAAACCTATTAATGACATGTAGCAAGGGGACGTGCAAATGGAGTCCCATGGAGATCTTAAGGGTGGCGAGATTGTGGCTGAACGATGCGAACACATAAGGCTTCAAGAAGTCCTAATTACACGCCTAAGAGCCAAGAAATTCAAAGAGACCTTTAATTTGATGATCCAAGGAGTTTGAGCTCGAGAATAAGGAAATGGACCCCAAGGCCCATTTATGCTTAGTGGGTCTCATGGCCCAGTTGAAGAAGCCCGACCCATTACCATGATCCAAGTCATGGCTCAAAATGAAAGTCCAACATAGAAGTGCACATGGGGAGTAAAGTGCACGTGTGGAATGAAGACTCTAGGAGAATTTGGTGTGAGGGGAAAGACCAAGTCAAAATAATTAATGAAGAATCTCATAACAAAAGTAAAGTTCCTGCAATTTAGAGAATTTATCTCATTAGATAAGGAAAGGTGCTTCCTTCATAACCAACACTCTTTTGTCCATTCAAGAAGCTTCCTTACAAGACCAAGACTCCTAAGGAAGCCACAAGACATGTGGCCTAACTTCCTTTATAGCCTAGGACATGTTTTTTTGGTCCAATTTCTAGCATTAATTAGTTTCCTATTTACTTTAAAATTTCCTTCTTATTTTTTCCCGAATTTTATTCAAATTCTCGGATTAGCTATACCTATATAAAGGCCTTGACATCCTTTGTATTGGATACACAAGTTTTGAATTAAGTTTTGTGATATTAGTATTCTCTTTTGGTTTTAAACCATTCTTCGATTTATCTTTTCTCTTTGAGTCAGGTGGCGTTGTTCTTTCAAATAACTTATTATTAATTCTTGATTGATACAAATTATCTTCAGGGGATTATTTGGTGGCGTTCTCGGTTATAATTTTTGTAACTTCTCGTTGGTTGACACAAGTTGTCTTCAGGCAAAAATACAACAAATTCGTCCCTTTTAGATCTTTTTTTTTTAATCTTGAATTGGTGTGGGGTTTTGTCACAAGTTCGGCAAGGATTCATATCACACATATGATATATGAACCCTAAATCTAGCACCCATTCATCACATTCAGCAACTTCAGACATAGTAAGATCTCAGACAGATAATCTTAAACATACAAAACTTCACTCTCTTCATCATCATGTTTTAAAGCAGCAACATTAGACTCTGATTTTTCTGATTGCTCCTTCTTTAGCTTAAAGCAACACTTCTTTATATGGCATGGTTTATTACATTAGTGGCATATTCTTTCTTCCCTATATTTTTTATTTTATTCTATAATCTTTATTATTATTATTATGTTTAAAGTTTTGACCAAAATCTTATTACTAGACTGTTTCCTAACATTTCTTAATCCTAATTCCCTGGATTTTAAATCAGACTTAATAATCTCTCTATCTTAGTAACAACACTAGAATATTGTAATGCATTCTTAGCAACTAGGTAACATAATCCTAGCTAAACTAGCATCATATAGTTCATGTTATGTACCTTTTAAAATTTGATTCAGTTTAAAAAAATTCATCTAAGTTTTCATCAATGGTTTTACCAGAATCCATCCACTTAGACAAATCATCTAACAAGGCCTAATAAACATTATTATGAGATAATAACGCTCTCATTCTTTCACCCTAAATATTAAGGTCTCATTTTCCATCAAATAGATTAATCTCAAACCTAGTGGTCATGTTTACTATCAGACCTAAACAGGTTTGCAATCAATAAACAAAAAATAGAATAGTGACCGAATCTAACGATCAAACAACAAAGAGAAATAGAGAACTTAACGCAATATTCATAGAATCTCACAGAAGAGGCGACAGGCCTCGCAAATATCTACACAATCACAAAAGAGGTGGCAAGCCTCACAAATATCCACAGAGAAAGCTGTAAATAGCCCCAAATATAATGGTCACAGATTCTCAGAATATTATAAATGCTAGATCTAACGTAGCAAAGTACATGCAGCGAAATTAACTACTAGGGAGGTTAAGTCGCCTTCACCTACTAGATTAATTTCTCGTTTAACCTTTCTAAAAAATATTTTTCACCGATTATTTTCAAGAATCACCTCAGAATTCTTCGAATTTGGGCATCTGAATAGTAGATTTGTTTGAAACTCCACCTAAAACCTTGAACATGGATCTGATACCACTATTAGGATTTTGCGGACAAATCGAAAACTCACAAAAATAATTCATTATTAACTTCTTGGAAATCTTAATAACAATGAAAAACATAAATAAGAACACAAGATCTCAATGTGTCGCTCGCCGCTAGTATTATTATTTTCTCCTCCAAAAATACAATGTATTAAAGATTACAAATCGAAACTTCCGAACATGATCTACACCACTACGTACAAACAAGCAATAGAAAACTGTGACAGCAGGTCACGTAGACCAAAATACAGGCTAACAGATGCCTGACCCACCACCCAAAGTTGGAAATCAGGAGTTCTTCGGTGAGAAAGCTACAAAACTGGAGAGAGAGTTGAGTGAGAAAAAACAGCGAGGAGAGAGTAATTTTGGAAGTCTTGTAATTTGTGTCAAGTTGATGGCATTTATATCGTGCCAACTTCCAATCCTAGCTGCAGGATTACCTTGATCGGACGGCTCCAAATAAGTCTTCAATAAGTACAAGTCTTGTCCATCGGATCTTTAGCTCCATCAACGGCTTAGATCCAATTCTTCCATCGCTTAATTCCAACCATTAGATTTATGTCAATCTGAATGGCTTGGATTGCTTCTCACATGTCCCGAGGCAACCGTTCAACTTCAACCGTTGGATTACCATTTACGTGGATGGCTCAATTTGAATCTCTCATATTTAAACGGTAACACACGCAGACTGTAAGATTTTATTAACTACCAACGGTCCAGATTGCATATCATAGTTAGACACGAATTTAATCCAAAATAATATCAACTGTTCGGTGAGATCACAAGACAATGGCCACGATTAAATTACTTAATAGGGAAAGTTTGATAACTTTGCAAATCAACCGTTTAGACAATTTTTTCTTTACTTTCTAAATTATTGATTGAGCACAATGATACTGTGCTCTGGGCAGACAGAATATAGATGACAAAAAAATGAAATGATTCTATTCAAAGTGGAGTCCAGAGATCCAGTAACTTCCATACAAGGAATGAAAAGACAACTAGGCCCTCCATATCCCCAACTCTTCCAAGGTTACTCCAAGTCCGGTGGTTTTGATGGTTGATAATGCTTCTTGGGCGGCTTCCCGGGCGATGCTCAGGCAGGCAGTGACCCTGACTGACCACTGTTCCAGGTTTCTTGAGCAATTATAGTTTAAGCAATCTTAACCTGAGAATTTAACCTGCAACGTGAATGAAATCCACATCTATGGAATAACTTAACGTAAGAGCCCTGTACACAAGAAGTAATGAAAAGACTAATTGCGGCATGAGCAATCAGATTGGTGATCCAGCAAGCTTTTTGAACATTTCTGATGGCAAAGGAAGTCATTAGCCAAGATGATTATGGAATGCAAGATGCAATATATGAAGCAGAGAAAGGCTCAAGTGCTAAAATCAGTGGAGGAAATGAGAATAAGGGGTGAAGGAGGCCCAATGATCAATTCGAAAGTAAACTTGTATATCAACTAGATATATCTTTTTTACATTACAGGGATAGCTCATCGAGGTGGATTGAGCTATGTACCGATATTCTTGAAAAGGATATCGGTAAGTTAATAACTATGACATTCAGACTGGGTGAAAAGCGGGTGAAGGCAATGAACTCAATGCCAAGACGACTGTACATTCATGACGCTAGGAGAACTATGTTTCCGATCACCCTTAACTATAAGGGAGGACAAGAAGGAAGGACAGAATATACCATTCATGATCAAGAGATCACAAGCCATCTCCACCATCAGCCACTCATTGCCATCAAGATGACACGCTTGCATATAGTTGCTTCTTAAAAAAATAAAAATAAAAATAAAAAATAAAATAAAAAAAAAAAAAAAAGATTTACGTAAGAACCTGGAACTCGCAAATGCGTAATTAAAATTCAGATTCAACAAAATTGTCCAAGGAATGCTTTCATCTTGTCAATGTAAGGGGATTTTGTTGGAATTATATGACCAAGATCGTGCTCTATAATAGCTGAACTGCTACTATGGAAGAAGGACGCAAGCTTCCTACTGAACTGGAAATCTATCTGTTTGTCTGTACCCTCTTTGCTGCCGTATATATGGAGTGATGGGAGGTTTATTGAATCCTCGGCATACTCTGCCAAGTTCACAGGAAAACCAGAACACAGCATGACAAATCTGAAATCTAAGACATCCTGAAGCTTCTCCCTGTCAGCTGCAACTAAAGCAGCCATGGCAGCTCCTTGTGAGAATCCCAGTATCCCATCGACTGGACCTTCTTGAGAAAATACAGTCTTCAAATATTCAATAGACTTGTGAAATCCCTCGGTCTGCTGCTGGTGCTGCAGTGGGTCAAATGGCATTTCAGCCAGTTTCCATTCTTTGCCATGATTTCTATCATAATCTGCAGCAACCAGCCATGCAAACCTTCTATTAGAATGGCTCAGAGGTGGGACTTGGAGTGAGAAGGATGATTGGCAGTCGTTATTTTTGTCAGATGCAGGAGGTTGGTAAATAAACGGTACTTCATGAGGTGCATCAACAAAAATGAACTCAGCTATGTTCTTGAGTTTCTTGGCCAATGAGGCTGTTCTTCCTTTGAAACTGGAAGCATTCTGCCTGAAGCCATGCAAGCATAAGATGCGCAGCTTTCTGCTGGAATTGGTCACAGCTGTATGTTCTCCTGCATGATGCAGCCCATACCTTACGTCAGTCAAGGATAAAATGATGTTGAACCAGGTCCAACAAAGTAAACCGATGGCAATGATGATGATACGGGTATTACCTTTACTCCATGTTGAACAAGAAAATTTACAGGCTTGATTGCTACAGGAAATATAATCATGAGATGCAGGTTGCAGTACTTCTGAAATATCATCTATTGAGGAAATAGACTGTAGAGGCTTGCCATTTTTCTGGCACAATTCACAAACATAGGAGGAATTCTGTTCCTGAAAAGGGAGATCAGAAATTTCAAATGGTCTCCAAACAAAATACTCAAGTGCACGAGCTTCTATTTGCCACAAGGGTAAGTAGCCAAATTCGTAGCAATTGATCATGTACATGCAAATACTTAAATTGGTTGTGCATCCTTAGGTATGACATACCTGACAACTATTACAAATCAGCACAAGCATCCTACAGTGAGTACACCGGCAGCGTGAAGTATAATCATCAAATGGAGCACCACAGAGAAGACAAGTTCCTAAGATATTATTATCTAAGCTCCCAACTGACACCCTAGAAAAAATGGGTTAAGATGTCAAAAGGTTATCAACTTCAATGATTCACATGGCAGCTATTCATTTGTAAATGGGACAAATTTGTTGAATGCTTCAAGTATAGTACTACGGACTCTTGTTTTGCCAAAGACCCAAAATAGCTAAGCTTCTGGTAAGATGTAGTAGCAACACAATACAATAAAAGAGAATTGAGCAAAACAATTGACATAGAAACTACTTTTGTTGGAGTAAGAAGACAACATAATAAGTAATTAGACAACTTGGGAGAATTAGACTAACCAGAATATGAATTAAACCAAGGATCACAATTCAGGACGTGTTTTACTGTAAGCTATATTATATTCAAGCTATATTCTCAGTAAATTACAGGATAAAAAAAATCCATCCATGGGAGGAAGTCTGATGGATGTAATAAAGAGAACCATAGTTAACATACCGATGGTCAAACACAAAATTCTTTCCCTTAAAAAAGCCTCCATCTGAAAATTGCTCCATATATCTTTGGATTCCACCAAATAACTGCAGAATACCAGAGTGCTTAATACCATTATCTTAATATAAATCAGCAGAAACTTCTTAGTAGAACAGAATGAGAGTCAGCTTTATGCAGACCCGCTTAAACATAGCATGCAATTTCATGCACAACGGTCATACTGAGGCAAGAAGTTAAAGGGTTGTTAAAGCAAAACAAACTGAGTCAAGTGCGCTACAACTATACAGTTCAACATGCTCAAAAAATTGGTTTGGATTAAGAAATTAAGTTGGCGATAAATGCATGAAGCTTTTTCATACAAATAAGAGTATACGAGGAATCAGGTGAATATCGTAGATCAAAAGCAGCTTGTATCTGCACAGAATTGGTGTATGAACCACACTTTATATTGACCTTACGAATCATCAAGCTTTAAGTTGAAAGCTTCTCAGAGAATAAATCAAAGGATTATCAAACATTAATAAGAACAGAACCGCAATGAAGCTTAATTAATCCAATTTAGAATTGATTGCATCTTGTTCCAAAATCAATATGTTCTAGGCAAGTGATGAGTAAATTCAGTGTAAACAGCAACCATAATAAAGATCAGCAAGAGAAAAAACTATGTTGAGAGGAACTTTTACCTGAAAAACATTTTCAAAACCTGCACCCTTTGACCTGATATAAGCTGATGCCATCTCACATCTAATTCCTCCAGTACAATACCTTCAAATGGCAATAGACTTAACATGAAGATTCATATAAATAAATCCACAATCCACAACGAAGAGTGATATTGCAGCAGAAAGAAAAAAAAATTGGGATCCATGACTATAAACCAGTGGAAGATAGACGAAGAGGTTTACGTCCAGAAAAGGAAGGAAGATCAGAAAGACTGCATAAAAGTGAAGAGATCATAAGTTATGTTAGAAGCATTGATCCACAATTCACAACGTACCCAATGTATTCCCAATTAAGTTGAGGTTTGGGGGGTCAGATGTACGCGACCTTACCCTTGTAATTATACAAAGAGGCCATTTCCGTTGCGACTTGCAACCCAATATGCATTGCGTCATTTAATGTATTGAGTTCCAGCAACTTCATAGAGTCATTTTGCTCTAACAACAACAACAACAACTCCATTTATTGTTGTTGTTGTATTTTGCTCTAATTCATTATTAGAGCAAAGCTAAAAGAATTGTCAATAATAACTCTCCCAACTCCATTTGTAATGGATATCTAGAAGCATTGATAGTAATGAAAAAAATAAACAAGAAAAAGTAGCAATTAAACATATGGTCCAGAAGTTCTTTAAAAAAAAATAGAGTTCATAAAATCCCTTTTCATCAACTCAAAGTTAGAAAAGAACAGGAATACAAAAGATACAAAAACAAAGCATCCTGCCGTAAGATCAGCGAATAAGTTTATTACTTAACAAATCTTCAAAGGAATTACCATTTGAGAGCATTTTGACAATTGAAAAAACTTTGGGAAGGCTGAAAGAACTCATGCCTACCAAGAGGCTAAAAGGATGACATGTGTTATCAATTAAAAGTTCAACTCCAAGAATATCAAAATTTACAAGCCAGAGTCTCAGATGCAGTAACAATGCAACCAAAAATGTCTTTCAAGAACATTATACATCAAAAGCTAAACCCATTTTGCTCCAGAACAAGTACTGACATTAGTATATTTTTCCCTTGTAATTGTTCAGAGTTACTATCAATCCAAGAGGGCAGGTCACTGTACTGTCTGATTTCTGGATCCAAAGTTTTGACATCGGGAGAATCAAACTTCCCTATTCGAGTCTCATACAAATTCCTTGCATCTAGAAGTATCAATACTCTGTCATATCCTGAACTCACTTCCTGAAATTTCCCTGAGAAACAACCAGAGTGAAAAGCTCGCCGGAGATATTCTAGAGGTTATTGTCAGTATATTACTCCACAACAGGGAAGAAGAAAATAACCACCAAGCAAATTAAGAGTGGGTACCATTTAGGATGACCGAGTGAAATTCAGCTGCAGACAGATGCTTCCCAGCATTTGAAATTTCTGGAGATTTCGACAGGGGATGAGGACTTAAGGTGACCAATTCCTATGAACAATGCATGGTAACCTATTTCAGCTGAAAGGTAAAGGAAACAATCCATACACTTTTGCTCTAGAGCGCAAACTGAAACAAACAATGGAAAGCAGGCTATGGTTAATGGACCTTTACAATCCGAATCGAAAGAGAAGTGAATCCACATTCTTTTGCAACTTGATCATTCATGGGCTCGACGCAAGATGCAAGCTTGAAATCCGCCCCCTCAAACAAAGAACTTAATCTCACTTTCTCAATGTGTTTCTCCAATGCCTTCAATCTTCCTCCAATCTAGAGAACCAGACAAATGACCTCTTTTGAAAATTTTAAGTGTGAAACATGTATGCGCAACAAATTTATTCAGTAATTTCAGAAATAAAAACCAAGTGAGGGAGTTACTGTGACGTTGACGCCATTGGAGGATATACGGACGCGGCCGAGAAGGGCGAGTGAGGTGCAGTTGGAGTTGTAGAAATCAAAGAGCTTTTGAATGTCTGGAATTGTTGCGTACTTGTAGTACAACAATACACCATAGTCTTTTTCCTTGTCATTGTCCGAATGTAGGCTGACTTCCCGATCCGCCATCTCCGAAGTGGAGATCTTGTAGGAGCGGAAGATGTAAAACCCTAGAAATTGATAGTGTATGTGATGTTTCTAATCTGAACTTTCGAATTGAATCTATCCATTAATCCATGTACAAAGATGAAGCGTGGCACGAATTGAAGGAATGCCTGTATTAACAGGGGCGGACAAGGGGCTATGGTTTCCCGATTTATAAAAAAAAACAAATAATTCTGAATCCTTCAAGACACGTAAAAATAGTAATATTTTAAGTATTTGTACCAAATATGGTCCCTTTTAAAAATTAGAAGAAGTAGTTGAAGAAATAGATTAATGTGTGCGCAAAACAGGGCCTAAGTTTGTAATCGTTAAACAATAATATTCAAACTGCGCCTAGACAACTTGGAGATTGGTTTTGCCAATTTGCAATGTTGTGAGATCAAACCTCACTCGACTCATTACATTTTTTTTTATTTCTATTCAAAAGCAAATTTTTGGGCCTAATTGGAATTGGCCACAATTTTTTTATTTTATTGTCTTATTGATTAATCCTATTGCAATATAGCCTATTGCATTCATAATGAAATTATTTCATAAAATTATTTTTATAATTCTTTAAAATAATTATTTTTAATAATTTAATACTTTGGTAAATAATTTTATCTAGCATTTGTTATTACAAAGCAGACTGAAAAATTATTGTCGTCTCTGTATCGAGCGTATTAACTTTGGAACATGAATATTCAACCGATATTGATAATAAAATAATCTAAAAAAATAAAAAATAAATTTGATTGTTCTATTTATTTACCGCAATATTTGAACGTGCATATCTAAGTGAACCCGATTTAACCCGATCTAATCTGCTCTATGCAAAAATAAATAAAAATACTTTCTTGGAATTGTGAAGGAATTGCTAACAAAAAAGAAATTGCTATTTTAAAAGCCATTATTTCTCTCTACAAAATCCA
>JAOWBN010114494.1:0-19445 GCA_028565015.1 Pinguicula moranensis
CTACAATCATATATACAACATTAAAGTGTTAATACATAGGCCTAAGGTGATTGGCCTTAGGACATAACACTAACACCATGTACATACATGGAATCCCGAATACACATGGACATACAATACAATCTCAAATTTCAGTTCCAACAAAACCCGATGGAACTTCTATATCTGCTCCCATGTACAAGCTCAAATTTCAGTTCCAACAAATCGGTCTCGAGTTTAATTGGCTTGGGAATCCACAATTAAACCCAAAACCGCCGGATTAAACCTACCCCCGACGAACCCAAGTCCACAACCCACAAAAAATTCACAAACCCTAAGTCCAAACAACCAAAGCAAGTGAGTTAAGCCAAAAATATGCACGACACTTTTGGATTCAACGAGGAAGCAAACCTGGTTCTCGTGGGTGCCAAAGTCAGAGATGTGCGTCATTGTGCGTTGTCTGCCTCGCGACGTTGAGTTGGGGCATTGGAGAACAGGGTTCGCATTAAATTGGTATGTTGTAATATAAGACGTCGTTGGGGTATTTTTGTAAATTGGTAGGATGGGTAATCGAAGGGTTGCATAATCCCTATAAAATTGGGCGGATACAATGACAGTTGAAATCAGGCAGTAAACCTGGGCCCGACCGGGCCAAGACGTAATCCATCGGGCCCGGGGAAAATCAGTGCGTGTCTACCAAACGGCGGATTAACTCGGATAACTTGAGTTGTCCGAGTTAATCCCCCCAGAACCCAGCTACCAAACGTAGCCCAAATATTCTAGGCTCTTCTCCAGATCACCAAGATCCGGTGAGCCGTCCATCGATGGAAAGGACAACAATCTAGATTAATCTCATCTCATCCTTGTATCTATAAATTACACGTACTCAACTCTTTAGAACATATTCTAAAAGCAATCAATTAAAGCGTTCCATCCACTAAACTATGATCTTCAAAAATCTATTAACCAATCTTGGATTGAAGCCAAGCTTATTTGTTCATGATGAAAATCTTCAATGGAAAAAATAAAGATGTTGACTGATAGTCGCGATAAACAAATGGGGGTGAGACATTTGCGCGACTGTCCAGCGAAGAGGAATGCATCGATTGTTGTGGAATAAAACACAGAGAAAGGGGGAGAGGGAAGATGGGGAGTGAATCTTGGGTAATAATGAAAGTATTTTGTTCCACTAACAGTCTGAAAGAGGGGCGGGAAACTAGGAGAGTAAAGATACGAACAAAAAGGGGGAAATTGAAGGTAGGTAGAAACCTTGGGTAAATGATAAAAGTATTTCATTCCATTCACAAAATTTTCTATGACTCATTGGGTGGTCTCGACTTGCAAACATGACCGTGCCCACAAACGAGTTATACGTCAGTGGCAGTCCTCCAATAATGTAAGTGTTAGGATTTGGACACTACCTATCTCAACATTGGTATGGTATTGTCCACTTTGGGCTTAAACTCTCATGATTTTATTCTTGGGCTTTTACCGCCAAAATGTCTCATACCAATAATTAGAGTATTCATCCATTTTTACACTTAATTTCTTTCTTTTCTTATCCATGTGGGACAAGTTCGCTCAACATTCCTCCCCTAGAATACAGGACCACTGGCATCCTCCCATGAAACCAGGGAAACCACTAGAACGAATGACCACCAACGTCCCCTCAAATATCTGTCCTTGTTGGACCTTAATCGGGAGGATGTCTCCACAAGGCTAACTCCGAAACCTGGCTCTAATACCATTGTTAGGATTTGGACTCTATCTATCTTCACATTTGTATGATATTGTCCACTTTCGGCCTAAGCCCTCATGGTTTTATTCTTGGGTTTTTACCCCCAAAATGTCTTATACCAATAATTATAGTGTCCATCCATTTATACACTTAATTTCTTTCTTAACTTAGTCGTGTGGGACAAGTTCACTCAACAGTAAGTCATGAGTTCATCATCAAGGCCAGGGTGGCCGACAACGGCTAGTTCCATTACTAGAAGTTTGGCAGATTCAACATAGGTACTTGATGTCAGGTTAGATTTGTGTTAAATCTAGGTGCATGAAACACTCATACTCACGGATGTGTTTGATGTCACTCGAAAGAAAATGTCGGACGACAACTCACAATATGATCTATAAAGCTCAAAGCTCTTGATTGATATTCTACTCTAAATTTTGGATTGAAAAAGATGGAGGTATGGTCGAGCGATTTACGGCCTAAGGCCTTCAACACTCGGCCCTAAATAATCGAACATAGCTGATCGATCTAAGGACTTGGCCTTGTGGTCGGGATCTCCACAACAAAAGCACTTATTGGCAGCTATGCTTCAACTATTTTGAGCAACTTTAACGCCCGACCGTTCGCCCTTCGCGCATACTTGTGCGCATCCTTCGCTGTGGTGGACTTGCCTTGCACATCACCCGAACGAACGACTTGAGACTTGCTCCAAGGCTTCTTTTGTTGTCTCTCAAAGGCTAGAGCTAGTTGATAATCTTCAGAGATGCTCCGCAAAGATTGGAGCAACAACACGTCCTGGATGCTCGGCCGTAGGCCACTAATGTAGCGACCTACCAATTGCTCTTCCTACTCGGCAAGATCGTTCCTTGTCACAAGTTGATACAATTCCTCCATGTATTCTTCAACATTTCGAGTCCCTTGCCTCAATGTGCGGAAGCGTTGATTGAGAGACTAAGCATAACCATTTGGAAGGAAATGGCTCTGTATCTTCCTCTCCTTCTTTTCCCAAGAAGTGATTTTGGAACATCCTCGGCGCTCACGAGATTTCTTGGTTTGTTCCCACCAAGCCGAGGCACGGCCTTTGAGTTCTATGGAAACCAACTTCACCTTCACCTTGTCAGGCACCTCCTTATACTCAAAGATGAGCTCCACCTCATTGATCCAATCAATGAAGCCTTCGAGTTGAAGGGAACCAAATAACTCAGGCAACTCCACCTTAAAGGCAAGGCTGGAGGTGCTCTCCTTTTAGTCATCATGTCTTAGGCATTGGGGATTGGGATCATAGCATTCATAGTAACCTTCTTCGTTGTCATAACAATAGGATTTATGATGTTCTCAAGTTAGGACTTCAATATACGAGTGGGATCCGCATTTTTTTGCAACATCTCCTCGATCAACGCATTTCTCCTATCTTCTCAGTCGTGGGAATTGTCTTCATCATCAAAGCTACGGAATCCCTGTCCATATTTCCCAGCCATCGATAATTCTCCAAGAAAATGATATATCAAGGCTCTGATACCAACTAATGTCGGGCTATATTGGTGATATATCTAGGGGTAAGAAACACTCACACTCACAAATGTGTTTGATGTCACTCGAAAGAAAGTGTAGGAGAAAAACTTACAATATGATGCAAAATGGTCAAAGCTCTTGATATTGGTGTTCTACTTTATATTCTGGATTGAAAAGACCAAGATATGGCCGAGAGATTTATAGGCGAAGGTCTTCAATGCTCAGCCCTAAACTATCAAGCTCAACCGATCAGTCTGAGAACTTTTTCCTAGATCCGAAAATTATGGTTCGTGCTATCTTTTTAGATAACGACTTTGTCTCGGTTCAAACTTAGACCATAGGGGCTCTTATGTGTCCTGAATAATAGGAGCATGTGCACGCTGATGAGTCGATTTATACATATTTTATGTAGACTATTTTGGTCTAATTTGACTCAATGTTTGTAGGGGACGCACTTTTATTGCCCATTTATCTTCATTTTGTAATTTCAGGTCACTTAATGCCCATTTGGAGAGAAGGAAGAAAAATGACCCTAAAAGCCCCCTAAAATACAAGATTTTGATTGTAAGACCATGGCCCCAGATCTTTAAGTCGCAGCCCCAATCTAAACACCACATATCTGCTTTGGCTGGAAACTGCAGAGCAAAGTGTAGAATGACCATTCTGCCCTTGCTCACTCACCGACAAATATCTTGTCCTTTCTGAAGGACGCTAACTCGGTCAAAGCTTCTCAAAGGCTATCTTTCACGAAGCTTCCCGAGGAGCTACTTTTCTGCATATCTTTGGAGAGACAAGATACACTAAGTATTCTGGAGGGTTTCGGATTCTGGGAGCGGTTGAAACTCTGGGAATGTTTCCCCTAGAATTGTGGATTAATTCTTTCCATCTCTCTGAAAGAGAACGATTCTGAGATGTCTCTCCCTAGAATCACGTACCAAATCTTCCTATCAAACCATTTTGGGGTAGAATCCTTCCAGGATCAGTGGCACAAGGTAACAGGACTTGGAGAGGAGCCACGGAGAAGAAGGAGGAGCTCCAATGACTCCAAATTCATACAATGGGGTTTCTTGCCTCTATGAACTTAACTTTTTTTTATATCTTTTTGTATGGCTTGAGACTTTATTTTAGGGCATTGATGTAGCCACTTTTGAATTTAGTTGAAGACTTATAATGTCTCAAGCAATGGGCTACAACTCTTGTCTATGAGAGTAATGTAACCCTTGCTAACTTAAATGCGGATTTCTAATGTTTATATCTTTTGAAATGCTGTTGTTGCTATTTGGTTTTATTGTGCTTTTCATAACTTGCACGCTCTTGATCAACATTTGCATGTTCAATAAGCATGGTGGGAGGTCGAAATACACAAACCATGCTAGAAATGGTAAAATCAACCGTAATCACCATATCATGAGAATGCCTATGGGGTTATGCTACCGTGTGTGAATTTCCTAAGCTCAAAGCCTTTGGTGTATTCAAGTGTGACTTCAAGAGAAGCATGCTTATATATCGTAGAGGGTTGGTTGCATCTCGAGAGAGAGAAGTGACTAAAAGAGAAAAATTCGGTAGATAACAACACAACAAATCCTAAGGCTCACGTAGAAAGAAACCTTCTAAGTTCACTAGATGGTGAAGCCACTAGCCCTTGATCGCATGCGTACCCCGTTTATTTATGTTTTACAGTTTTTTATTTTAATCTTTTTCCTATTTTCTTTGTAGGTTAGTTCTCACCCCTTTGTTTAGTCCAAATTGCATAAAACTCACTGAACGTTGGAGATTATCATCACAATCCTTTTGGTTTGACATTTTTCCCATCCCTGTATTACTTGTGCGACATGTACACTTGAACTTAAAGTGCATCAAGTATGTGTGTATCACAAGCCCATGTCCAACTCATGGACAAGAAAATTAGCCGAGACACTCTATGGTCTATAACTAGAACTGACCCCTAAAAACTAGCAACTATGGTGTATCTGAACCATGGCACATGTGTTCGAGTCATTTAGGTCCAAATTTGGTACCCACATAATCAAAAGGACCTTGCAAGTCGGTTGCACTCAACTAAATGAAAAGGGCACGACATAAATGAAAATTAACACGGACAACACTAAAACTGGTACATCGGCCATAGTAGTGTTCCTGTCTGGGCCAGCGACTATTTTTTTCACGTGCAATCCACCAAATGTTAGTTAGTGACCTAGAGCACCAATCGGTGAACTTGTTACTTTCATGTATACTGAATGATGAAAATCATTTTGTTCCTTGAGTTCTGTATATGTATATATATATATATATTATGGATCATTTGGGTTGATGACTCAAATTGTGAAACTCCATAATTTAATCAAAACTTTAATATAGTCCATATTCTTAAAGTCATTAGCAAGGGAACAACTAGATGACTAAATCGATTCGCATGTGGATTAATTCATGATCATGTTTCACAGATCATTGATACGAGGTATCTGTTTAATCGCATGAAATATGAGTATACGGCGTACATGAATATTGGACTCGACCTATATTGACTTGTTGGACGGATTGTGTTTGTGTCATCGGCAAAGTCATATAGTATTAATTCAATTATCTGATATATTCATAATTCTGAGTAATGAATGTGTATTACGTGGGGTTATCAAACGCATCTTTTGACCGAGGGATTATAAAGGTAAGTTTCCCGAATATGCACAATTCATGTTGGAAGGTATGAAAGATCAAGATGATACTTTTGACCATCTCATATTGGATGAGATTATTAATATCCCTGGGCCCCTTGATGCAGTAATAATTGTTATGCATGCATTTGTGATTATGAGATAGTTACATATTAACAGTTATTTACTGAAATATCAAGAAATTAATTAATACTCAATGATGACACATTCCTACGTTTGATATTAATTATTGGATATTAAGTGACGAAAGAATTAATACTAAATTGGATTAATGGATCACTATGTATCTATATTAAATCGGATTATAATGTATTACTAGATGCCGGATATGATAGTACCGATTTAGATATGGATCCTACTGGGTCGCTCTATCTGGCGAACTGAAGAATTAAATAATTAATTATGTGGGACATAATTGACAAATTTCACGGACGAGATTAAACTGGGTTTCGATGGGACCCAAACCCAATTTAATTCCAATTTAATTGCAATGTGATTGTAATTTGTTGCAATTGGGCTCGAGTTTTTTGAGCCCAAAGACTTATGTCTCGAATTGGGCCCTGAAGCCATGAGTTATTATTTGTTCTCATAACTCAGTCTATGAAAGAGAAGATAAGAAGAATTCGGTTTGTGTCTCCATATTCTTCGAGAAAACTCTCAACCCAAACGTTCGAACTTATTGCCATGACTTCTAATGCTAGGAATTTTTCCAGAAATCAAGTCTAGCAGCTCCTTCACTAGCCAGGGAGTGCTCCGGGTAGCGAACTTCTACGTTGGGGTTTCTGTGATCTTCGAATTCCATTCTGGTTTTTGCTTGGGTTCGTCGACTTCCGGCCACACAAGGTAAGTACGGCTATCCCTTAGCTCAAGACATGGATAAAACACTATTTTAGGCTTTGATTTAATGTGTGGTTTGAAATTGCAAGTTTTCGGAAATTTCAAAATGGACCCATTTGGTTCAACACTATTATCTTGCTAGTGGAGGCATCCATAGCCATATGTTTACCGAATATTTCAATTGGGATCATTTGCAGCTTAGTTTTCATAGGCTATTCCGGGGCAGGTTAGGGATAGCTCGATTTGGTGCCTTAGCCTTCTGATATTTTGTAACGTTGGCCTGCACACTGTACAATCCAATCCATATGTTATTGAGTTGAAACTGCTCTGATTCAATATCCTCAACATGCTCCTCAAATGTGAGAAATCCAAACGGGAGGCCATATCTATCAAGCTTTCGTGCAATGGAAAAATCCTAAACTTTCCCCTGATTATTGATGATGCTTTTTCAGTCTATCCACTCCACAATCTAGGGGAAAGTTAGTTAGGAAGAAAGTTTGCGGCTTTGTCAGGCTAGGAATGGTCTCCTCTGTGTGTTGTTGGGGCACCCACGGTCCCAGGCGCTCATGAACAGGCCATCCTTTAGCAGCATCAAACCAGTTCTTTTCTGCCTTAGCATACATCTGCTGTCTAAGTGCCATCTCAAACGGTGCCTTTCTAGCCGTGATGATAGATCATCTCATACATTTCAATTGGTGCGAAGGAACTATCCACGGATTCATGGTGCTTAGGCTCTGGTTTGTCAGGATCTGGTTTTCAGGTAAGTTTCTTAAGGGAGAAATGGAGAAAAGGAGAAAGGAAGGCTAATATATGTCTCCCCGGCGCGTGAGGCATACCTGGAGAGTAGGAGCAGGGCGTGGAGAAGCTACTGCTCACCGGTAGAGAATAGTACAGAGGGGCAGGGTGACGACAAGATGGGCACGGGTTTACTGTTCATGCACGCGATGCGGGATGCAGAGGGGAACATTTTGTGGTCTCAGTTGACAATGATTCTTTCAATGTTCACAGTTTATGAATGGTAATTTCAGTATTTTTAGAAAATGCATCTTTTGTTCTGTGTAATCGTATCCAGTCACTTCCTAACATAGTTGCCAATAGATTGGGCATATTAAGGCTCATGAATGACGACCACGGTGTTCAGGTGTTGACTGTTGATTCTGTTAGCAAAGATAACAAAGATTGCTTTCATGAATTGATAATACTTTTGTTTCACGTATGGTGTTACATATAGGTGAAGTGGGAGAGATTCTAGGCGTTAAATAACGATTATATTTTGTAATCCTTTCCTTGTACAATAGAATTTCCTTAATCTCTCCCTATAATTCTGGTAAATGTTATGTAAACTTAACACTCACTCTCAAGTTGAGTAGTTGGATATTCGATTCCCAACTTGCATAATGCATCATGGAACACCTTTCCTAAGACTGCCTTTGTAAGGATATCTGCTAGTTGTTCTTCAGAGTGGATGTAAGGTAGACTTACAACTCCTTCTAGTTTTTCTTTGGTGAAGTGACGGTCCACCTCTATGTGCTTGATGCGATCGTGTTGTACTGGATTTCCTGAGATGCTAATGGTTGCCTTATATTCCCTGTGCTGAGAAGCCAATTTCTGCCATAAATTTTCTGAGCCAAAGTATCTTAGTTAATCCTCGAGCCATACCTCTGAACTATGCTTCAGCGCTAGAGAGGGCTACTACCTTTTGCTTCTTACTTTGCCAAGTGACAAGATTGCCTCCAACCATCATAAAGTACCCTGTTGTTGACCTTCTATCCAATGGTTTTCCTGCCCAGTCAGCATCTGTGTATCCCTGTATTTCTAGGTGGCCATTCTTCTTGAACAAGATTCCATTTCTTGCAATATTTTTTAAGTATCGTACCACTCGTAAAGCAGTTTCCATGTGGTCTGACTGAGGTTTATGCATAAACTTACTTACTACTCCCACTGCATACGCAATGTTCAGTCTCGTGTGAGTTAAATATATGAGTTTCCCAACCAATCGTTGGTATTGCTCACGATTGGTTAGGGTCGCTCCTTCCTCGAACTTGAGTTTATGATTCATCATCATGGGTGTCTCAGTCGGTTTGCAGTCCATCATTCCTGTTTCTATAAGTAGGTCAAGGATATATTTATTCTGAGAGATAAAAATTCATTGGTTAGACCTGAGGACTTCAATGCCAGAAAGTATTTCAGCCTTCCCAGGTCTTTCATCTCGAATTCCTGGAATAGGTTCTCTCGGAGTTTCTGGATCTCAGTGTTCTCACTCCGTGTGATAATCATGTCATCAATATATATAAGAAGACATTTAATTAATGTACCATTCTTTTTCAGGAACAAGGTATATTCGGAGTTGCTCTGTTTGTATCCATATTTCTTCATGGCCGCAGTGAACCTGTCAAACCAGGCTCTGGGAGATTGCTTAGGCCAGTATAGAGCTTTATTTAGTCGACATACTTCTTTTTCTTTAAAACGCCCTGAATATCCTTGTGGTGCCTCCATATATACTTCCTCTATTAGATCTCCATGAAGAAATGCATTCTTCGTATCAAACTGATGTAGGGGCCAATCACAGTTAGCTACTACCTAAAATAACACCCTGATAGTATCAATCTTTGCTATTGATGAGAAAGTCTCCAAGTAATCAAGACCGTAGGTTTGTATAAAGCCTTTTGCTACCAATCTTGCTTCGTATCTTTCTATCGATCTGTCAGCATTGTGTTTGATGGTAAAGATCCAGTGGCACCGACCAATCTTTCTCCTTGTGGTAGCTCACATATATCCTAGATTTCATTTTTCTTCAGGGCCTGCATTTCTTTGTACATGGCCTTTTTCAATTTTTGTGATTTTCGAGCCTCAACAACTACCCTTCGTACCTATACATAATACATAGACGCCAAGAAAGATACAGCCCGGTCAGTGAAACTCCCTCCAGTGAGGTTAGTCATTGAATATTATGCCCCCTGTGAGATATGTTCTAGCTGGTATTCCTCTATTTCTTCTGGGTGGCTAGATGTATGCTTCAACCTATTCCTCAGTATTTTGATCATTCAAAGGGATATCTTATATAGCATCAAGATCAAGTTTAGGTTCAAATATGTTTCCCTCAGGACTCCGTGGCGGTGAAGAAATGGGTGTGGTATCGACAGTTGTAGGTTGTATACTCATGGGCCATGGCAGGTAGCTTGGTGGTTCTTGTAGCAAGCTCTTGTGGAATAGCAGACGGAGACCAATGGGAACTAAGTAGCCAACTGAGTGAATCACTTGTAGTCTCTCTCTGACCATGAGGTTGGGAAGGATAGTAAAATTTAGACTCAAGAAACTTAAAATCCATGGTAGTATAGATCCTACGAGAGAGGGGATGATAACACCTGTAGCCTTTTTGGTTGACACCATACCCAACAAAGACACATTTTAAGGCACATGGATCTAACTTGCTCCAATCATGTCTAGGAATATAGGCGAAGACAGAGCATCCAAACACTCGAGGTGGTAGGGTAAGGGTAGTGAATCCGGTGATGTGTTGGGAGAGTGTATGGAGAGGTGTGGAAAAATTCAGACTACGGGTTGGTAGGCAGTTAAGTAGGTATGTGTAAGTAGTAATAGCCTCAGTACACAGAAACTGGGGTACCTTGGAAGCAATCATGAGCGCTCGAGTGACTTCCAGGAGGATACAATTTTTTTCGTTCAGCTACGCCATTCTATTGTGGGCTATTTGGGCAGGTAGTTTGATGTATAAGCCCATTTTTCTCGAAAGTCATAGTTTCATTGACAAATTGCCCCCATTATCAGACTTAAGTATCTGATTTTTTCACTGAAACTGGGTGGAAATCATATGATAAAAAATTTGAAATCTATGCGGCACTTCAGATTTATTTTTCAGTAAGTAAACCCAAGTCATACGTGAAAAATCATCGATAAAGAGGACAAAATAGCAAAATGGACTATGACTTGAGTAAGGGACAGGACCCACACATCAGAATGGACAATATGAAATGCACGGTCAGTTTGTGTATCTGTAGCAGAAAATGAATATCTGTGGCTTTTAGACAGAATACATGTCTCGCATGAGAAAGTATTTTTATTATGACATATAGAAGGAAATAAATGTCTAAGATACCCTATGGAGGGGTGACCCAATTGTTGGTGCCATAGTTCGAGCTATTGGTCCACCGTTCCGCGAGCAAGCCCTGTAGTTTCGTGTTGAGCCACCTCATCCACGTAGTATAGGCCTTGTTGTTCAGTACTACTCCCAATGATCTCCCTCGTCCGGGTATCCTGCAACAGGAAAAAAGTTGGATATACCAAGACCATGCAATTTAATTCTTTGGATATAGAGGAAATTGAGAGCAATTTGCATGATAATGATGGGACATGCAAGCAATGTGACACTTTCAAGATCGGAGAGAGCTTGATAGACCCAGCTCTGTGAATATCATATACACCCTCATTTGTTGTCGTGATATGAGTTCTCTCTAGTTGTACGCGGGAAACCAAGTTAGTTGCATCATAGGTCATTGTATCTGTAGCACCCGAATCAAGAATCCACTCTGTACATTTTGTATTTTGAACAACACTTGCTATGACCCAGGTCCAATCTGGTGGATCGGGTTCGATTTCAAAGCACCCATGTTGAAAACATTGGGAATTATTGAGACCGGACTGTTTCTGCAAAAAAAAAAAAGACTTTTAGGGGTGTATTCCCCATTTTTGGAAGTCAGGGGATGCTTTCGATGAAATTGAAGATTGCACGGACCGAATTGAAATTTACATACTCTGCTGGGGTGTATCTCCGATTGTCTAAGACTTTGAGGATCAGTATGCTGTTTGAAAGACTGGAGGGGCCACTACTGTAATTTTCGGGGCCACTGCTATAATTTTCCAAAGCTCAGTGGTTCGTCCTGTAATATACTGAAAATACGCCGCTCACAGGGGCATATTTGTCCTTTCACCAGTACTTGTTCGGGGTAAAGTTGGGACATTTTGTGTCCTTTCACTAGTACTTGTTCGGGGTACCTCGACGTGTATTTGTCATGTAGATGGAATCGCCGCTTCTCACTGTGAGTCCTCTCGACACCTCGTCGAAGCCATGGTATCCCGTCGTTGTAATGCCACCAAATCCGTCATTTTCTATAGTTTCTGGATTGTCGCCAGTGTCGGTTTTCTCCTCAGTGTGACCCACTGTGGCGGTACCCATCCCTGGCTTCGGGATTTTGTGAAGCTCATACCTCCAATCCAGGTATCTAGTCTTTTTGAAGCACTTTTCGGTGGAATGGCTGGATTTGTTACAATCATGCAGAAGAGCTTGCTTTTGTCCATGGTGTCTGCTCAGAATGTTGTCTTTTTCCTAGATCTAGGGACTGCTGACCGAGACTTATTGAAAGGGCCTTTTCTGTTGGCAGTGTGAATTAATGAGAGTGATAGTGATGGAGGAAAAAAGAGACAACAACACTCACGCCAGGCAACAAGAAGTCTCTTTTGGTGGCTCCTCATTCACGCATCAGACAAGAATAGACAGCATACATTTAGTCGCCTTTTTTTTTTGCATGCACGCCTCAATCTATTTGTAATGGAATGAGTAGTGTAAATATGTGTTATGTGTTGTAACAAAAGTATCAGAAGTTTTAGAAAGAAAGAAGAATTCTCTTGTTTTCCATTTCTCGTTTTATAATTTTTTCCAATACTAGATCCGTCGTCGCCAGTTGTGTTTCATGGTCTAAGAATCCGACTTCTGGTGGCCTCACTGCGTAGTGTACCGTAGGCAATTTCTACAGTTGGAAGAGGATCCGTTTTGAGGATATCCCTCTTAACACTATCATAATCACTGTTGATGGCAACCATTAGTTGGAATAGTCGAGTTGTTTGGCTTTTGCGCTTATAAATGACTATATCCGTTACACTTCATTGGGTTTGGCTCATAGCGGTCCATTTCTCGCCAAAGTCGTTGGAGTGCACTATAGACATCCTCGAGGGTTCCTTCGCCATGACGTTGTTGACTCGCCTACACCGTTAGGTCAAACATCTTAAATGCATTCGAATCACTGTTATATGTTGTTTCAAGGCCCTTCCACAGGTCACGAGCCTTAGGATACTTTGCAAACTTGTTTGCCAGATGTGGATCAATATTATCCAGGATCCATGAGCACACGCAAAGAAGCATTTGTTCCCAATTGGGATATTCCTTGTCCGTCGTTGCCGGAGTCAGTGGTTTGCCCGTCACATGGCACAGGCGGATACGTTCTCCTATGGTGATACACATAAGTCGTGACCACAGGAAGTAATTACCATGATTTAATTTGGTACTAAGATGGATTGGTTGATTGTTGCCGGTTGACGGAATTTGAGTGAGAAGAGAGGTGATCTGGGTTGATGGATCCGATGGTGCAAGGTTCTTTTCGAGCACCGGTGTGCTCTTGTTGCCATCGTCCTCCATATTTTTTGGTTCTATCATCATTGACAGTTTTTGAAGGCCTAGCTCTTTCGGTGGTTTTTTTCTGGTAGATGATGAAATTCAGAGGCCGTATTGAAGAATTGGTCCCTGCTCCGATACCATGTTAGCAAAGATAACAAAGTTTGCTTTCATGAATTGATAATACTTTCATTTCTCGTTTGGTGTTACATATAGGTGAAGGATGAGAAGATTTTGGAGAGATTCTAGGCATTAAATAAGGTAATGGATTAAATTTTGTTTCCTTGTACAATAGAATTTCCTAAATCTCTTCCTATAATTCCGGTAATTGTTATGTAATCTTAACAGATTCCACGGAGCTTCACTCCACCTCTCTAGACAAGGCTTGACACAAAGATTTTCTTTATGGGCTAAAAAATTTAATAAAAATAAAATGAAATAATGGATAGTTAAATTTTTGTTAAAAGAGTCGACAGAGTTCCTATTTATAAAATTAACCAGATCTGTGACTGTGGCGCAATGAACCAATGGTGACATGTATAACTCCAAACTAGAAGGTTGCGAGCTCAAATCCTCTAGGTTAAGAATGCAGAAGCCAGTGGCGTTGGGCAACATACAAACTTTTGTGAGATGGAATACTTCCCAATTCCCATCAAATCGTGCGGGCGGTTGCTTCGAAATACTCATTCACTACCACCAAGTAAGCCTTCTCCATTGAGGCTAGAGAAAACGAGAAGAGTTTCAGAGAAGCACAAGAACGTTCCATGCTTGAATGCCTTAGATTGAGTATTGGATTGGATCAACACTTTGATGAGTGGCAAATGAATCCACAACCATAACCTACTCAGTATATTCCCAACTAAGTTGGGGTCTGGGAGGTTAGAATTAAACAAAGAGATTGTTTCCATTGCAACCCAAGATGCATTGCGTCATTTGATGTATAGATTCCAACAACTTCATTAATTGAAGTACTAGAATAGAGTCATTTTTATCTAGTCCATTATTAACACAATACTAAAAGAATTGATCTCCTAAGTTAGCTTCAAAAGCAATTTTAATCCCATAAATTCCAAAAAAATTATTTTGATCTCCTTGTAGTAGAACTATCTTTGCATTTCGTGTATTTTCCATTATCAAATTGTATGCTTTGCTAAAATTGTTTTTTAAAAAAGTCAAGTCAAGTCAAAAGCAAGGGGCAAAGGCCACAATTTTCAAAAAAAAAATATTTCGTCAAGCCAGGAAGATCAAAAGCCTCTCTTGACACAAAAAAAAAAGAAGAAAGAAGAAGGAAGAATCGATTCAACAAAAGAGCTCTTTCTAGATAGGGCAAAATTATTTTTCGTTCGGTTAGTCTTTGTTTTGATCCTTCAAAGGTCTACGTGTGAACACTCCTAAAGGCCACCCAACTTAGATCGAGTTCTTGTTCTTGTGAGCCATTGCTAGACTTGATAAGTTGTGGATTGAGTCCTAAGAGAGTCGTTAATGGACACAAGGGAACTTGGGAGGGAAAAAAAGCACAAAGGTAAGATCATTCAAGTGAAAAAAGTGAATTGAGTACAAACACGAGTGTGAGAACTTCTTGAGCGAAACACGTAAGCGAGTGGTAAGGAAATAAATGCAACTTTACCCAGTATATTCCCAACTAAGTTGAGGTCTGGGGGGTCTGATGTACGCGGTCTTACCCTTGTAAGTATACAAAGAGGCCATTTCCGTTTTGCGACCCAGGTGGGTATCGATCCCTGGACCTCACATTTGTGAAGTGTATTTCTCACCACTTGAGCTACCAGGGCTTGATAAAGTATAACTGATATGGTCCCTGAAAATGATTTCAACTTGACTCATAACTCAACTAACCTAAAAGGAAAGGCAATCGGTGTACATACACATAGATAGAAAGTGTCACTCTCCGCTGTAATCTAAAAGTAAGCTCTTTTCAATGTATATACATGGATATAAAATCATAGAAAGTTAAGATCCCATCTACTTATGCCATAATACCATGCGCTCTAAGTCTTTTATTTTGGAAGCCCGTCATGCAAAGAGCAGTAAAAATCTCCAGGAGATGTAGTGAAATAAAATCGTTTGAATTCTCTCCATGTGCTTCAACATTTCATGAGATTTACAAAACTCACGTTAGTCGAGTCAGAAACCCTTCCATAGCAAACATAATGGTAATAGTCAGCAGAAGGGCCCATTCATAACACTGTAGTTCCAACAAGTAACAATAAAAGAGAGATAAAACTTGGATTTAGATTATAGTTGCATCCATCTAACATGAACCACATAAAGGCTACAAGTGGTTGATCATTGTCACGAAAATAAGTACAACTAGTTTCAGCTTACACGTGTAAGCATATATTTTCTTGCTTCAGTACGTGATCCCAAACTACTGGATAAATGAAAAGTTTGGTGTTGCATTTAATTGCTTCAGAATATGGAAACAAAGTTTAGCAGATCCAAACTGAACGAAATTTTTGGACAACCGAACCGAAGTTCGTCATCCAAGACACCTCCACCCTAAAACTGGGTGCCACGTAACAGATAACGGAAAGTTTTAGCACTTCTGCACTTCCACGTTACTTTGTGTAGGGCAATTTTTTTAAGAGAAGTAATATAGCCATTATACCTTAAGCAAGACAAAACATGTTGACAAAAGATCGTTTACTTATCTTGGAGTGTCTCACAAATGAAATTGGAAAAAATGAAATTGTGTTAATGAAGCTCCATTCATTAACTGACAATTCAAGTTATCCTTCAAGCCCATTAAGGCAAAAAAATAAATAAATCTACATGTTTTGAAAAGCAAGCAATTATTTATTGTAGCTTCTAGTTCTACATGATTATTTCTTTGGCATCAAATCCTACCGTTAATCCAAAACTGCTCGAGGTTTTCCACCATGATATGCATATGTAGAACTATCTTCTTCTATAGACGCATCAAATGTTGCAGAATAATATACACCGAAAATCGTGCCAACAAAACTGACTTTGTCATGTACCAATACACCTTAAGACAATTTTTAGTGATCTGTGTAGCAAGCAATAATTTGCAAATAATCAATTTTTTGACCTGATAATGAAAATTGCATGCTAGAATGAAGCTGACGACAATCAAAAAAACTTCTAAAACAGAGTACATCAATTACCATACCAGTAATGAACAGCTTTGCACTGCTTGCAACGGGTTGTGGTTGGACTTAAGCAAACCTCGCACCTAGATTGGAGTGGAGATTGCGGAGACGAGCCTGAACCCGACCCTATAACGGGCTCCTCAACCATCGGCTCGGGACCCAAAACCGAGCCATAGCTGATATAGCCGGCGTTAGCATCAAGCTCAGCCCTTGTCGCCTCCGCCGAAGCCAAAGCCATGAGCCTCGTGATCTCCTTCCTCCGAGCTACCGCGCACCGCCATTTCCGTCGGGCCACGATCCACACTACCGCCACCACCAGCGCCCCGAAGAAAGATACTAAATTTCCACCCAAAAGCATTTACACTCTTAAAGCGGTGGATCAAATTGCATCGACAAAAACCCAATTCTCTTCAAAATTCATGGACTTCTTTCCCCTTACCTCCAACCAAATTACAATCTAACATTAACACCCCAGTTCAAAACGATCCAATTCGACTGCCACAAGCGCGATAAATCGCGCCTAAAACCCCTCGGCCCTCTCTATATCAGTACGGAAATTGTGTACCGTCGTTTCCGAAGTCAGTTTCAACAAAAGATTCCTTCTTTCAACGCTAGATAATCATGGACATCGAGATTTCAGGGCTGTCCGTGCAGAACAAAGATAAATTTGTCCGAAGGGGAGAATCAAGAAATCATGACCGAGCAAAAGAACATTGTACTGCTACAGTCTTCTTTTGTACTGTTTTTTAGTGAAAAAGTAGGAAAATTTTCATTCCTTTCCCACAAGCTAAGAAATGTGGAGAGGAGAGGAGACATACGTAATATAACAAAAAGAATATATTATTATTTATTTGCATTATAATTAATAAAATCTAATGTAGGCAAGTTGAAAAACAATAGCTCCAATTTATTGGTATGCATATAGAACTAGGGAATTATTGGTGTCTATCATCTATGTCACTTTGGACTACAAGGATCTAGAGAAGTGGACGTATGAGATTTGCAACAAAATCAATTTTCTATAATGATTTTTATATGACCTAGTTCATGAAATTAATGACATTTCTCTCGATTATTATAATCTTGTTCCTAAGTTTGATTAGATATCTCGAGATTATTATAAATTTATTTAGAGGCGAACGAATAGGAATTGCGAAAATAACGAAAAATTGTAACAAAAAATTACATGTAAAATGCAAATAATTTATCTAAAAATAGAAAATTACATGTAAAATTGATTTATTTTTGCCGGGTATGGCGAGTAGACCCACCCAGAAAATCAAGCGCAAGTTAGTTCCAGCATGTCATGGGTTTCTGAAGCCGCGGGCGGGTAGATTAGATCTATAGACCTATGAAATTAAACAATTAAAATTTAATAAAAATAAAATGCATGTTAGGGTACACATAACAAAACTATGTCGTGAAGAATTCTAGTTGAGATATGTGGGGACCTGAATTTGAATCCTAATAATAATAAATAATTATTCAATAATAACTAATTTATTTTTAAATATAATAAATAAATAAATTAAAAAATAAAAGTAATGGATCACGGGCCAAATCAGTTGCTAGTTGGCCCAGACTGAGGGGCCAGTCGAGTCCACATATCCGATGCACATGAGGATGGTTCTGGTACCGGATCCATCCATGGACCCATGGGTCGAGTCCGACCCTTAGGTTCTGTATTAACATATTTAGATTTAGGTTGTGCCTTTACCCCTTTGGATTGACTTTTTTGTGAACTATTTTTTATAAATAGAAATGCCTGAATTTTCATGTCAAAAAAATGATTGATGTTATAGATATATTGATTGAGACAGTTTTGTAAAAGACAAACTCTTGTAACTGTCGGTCCTTACCTCTATATAAAGAGGCATACAGAGAATAAGAGATATTTTTGACGATCAACCTAATCTCCTCTCTTTTACTTCTCTGCAGATCTTTTAGTTTACAACATGGTATCAGCACGAGTTGTTCTTCTTTAGATCTCTCCAGATTTTTTTATCTACCATAAAACATCTCTACGTTCTTCTTTATTTACTGTAGATATGCTAGAAAAGACATGGATATTCAAGAACTGACTGGTTATTGACTTTTTTCTTTACCTACGAGAGTCTGTTCAAATTTATGTATTTCTATTCTTCAACAAAGTTGTTGATTCCTGTTTTTAGATTCTCTTTATTTTCTTTCGAGATAAAACTAAAACAATAGGATTGTTCAAACCTAGATCTGAAAAAAAAAACGTGAAATCCTAGATCTGAAAAAAAAATTCCGTGATCCCCTTCTGTGTATCGGTCTTTGTTGTGGAGTTGAGGTCGAACAACGCTGATTCTATTCTTCTGTATTAGAATTTTGGTCGAACAACTCAGATTCTATTCTTCTGTATTAGAAGTTTCCTTCAATTCTCTTATCCAGATAAAATCAAAAGTACTAGTTTAATTTATTCAAACAAAATTTTAATTTCTCCTTCACTCTCTCGGTCAACCTCTGTTCACCCCTTCAATTGGACATCAATCATCACAATTCACAAGTAATTACGTGAACATAAATTTCTATTTGTCTTTTGTGATGATGTTTCATGTTTTACTATTCAACTTCTTGGCGGATCTCAAGAAAATTTGTATTTGTTTTACGAAATCACTGAGTATTTACAATTCAGATCCAACTTTATTGATTTGTTGTTGTTTTTACTTTTTGGTTTCATGGTTTCATCGGTTCGCAGATTATGAGAAGTAAATTGTTCTTGAATTAGAAACCAATATGAATTGGATGCTAATTACTTGTCCTCGTGTATTAGTTATGCATTAATTATTATTAGGATACTAAACATTTAGATGCTAATTTAAAAAAATGATTTATTTAATCAGAACATGGTTTAATCGGAACTGTTGATTTTTTTAAAATAACGTGGTAATAAATTATGATGGCTTTGAATAAGCGATCTGTTTGTTGCCTGAATATGCAATTGTGATCCTAGTTATTCCATGGATTATTAGTACTTTATCAATATATTTTTTTTTCTCTGATTAATGATTCATATTCATGATTCATTTTTTTATGTTTGATGCAAATAAGTATACTTATGCTAATTAGATTATTTTTATCTGATAGAAAATGATACATCTCGCAAAATTGGACTTTAATGCATTAGACATTATGGGAGAAAATTTTTTATC
>JAOWBN010114604.1:0-19444 GCA_028565015.1 Pinguicula moranensis
CATATAGTATTAATTCAGTTATCTGAGATATTCATAATTCTGGGTGATGAATGTGTATTACGTGGGGTTATCAAACGGCTCTTTTGACCGAGGGATTATAAATGTAAGTTTCCCAAATATGTACGATTCATGCTGGAATGTATGGAATATCAAGATAATACTTTTGTCCATCCCATATTGGGTGAGATTATTAATATCCTTGGGCCCCTTGATGCAGTAACAATTGTTACGCATGCAATTGTGATTATGAGATAGTCACATATTAACAATTATTTACTGATATATCAAGAAATTGATTAATGGTCAAGGATGACACATTCCTATAGCTTGACATTAATCATTGTTCGAAAATTCCGAATTCTGAACCGATTTCCAAATTTTCGAATTCCGAAATCCCAAATTTTCGAATTTTGAATTCCAAAATAAAATACAGATTGGTTCGGAAATTACATTCTATTTCCGAAATAATTTCGAATCGGATAAAAAATTCCCATTTTTGAGTTCCAAATGCCAAATGCCCAATCCTATACTAAATGGGATTTATAGGATCACAATGTATCTATATTAAATTGGATCATAATATATTACTAGATATCGCTTATGATAGTATCAATTTAGATATTGATCCAATCAGGTCGCTTTATCTGGTAAACTGAACAATTAAATATTTAATTATGTGAGACATAATTAACGAATTTAATGGATGAAATTTAATTGAATTTTGGTGGGACCCAAATTCAATTTAATTACAATTTGATACAATTGGGCTTGAAAGTTTTCGAGCCCAATTCATTACTCAAGTAATTTGGGCTTTGAGCCCAAATGAAATTGATGAGATATATGTATATCTCTTATTTTGGTCGGTTAGATGAGATTTTTGACTTTCCGGCAAGATTAAGGTAAGTATAGCTTAACTCCAACTATTAGAACATGAATTAACGAGTTTTGAGTTCGATTTCACTCGTGGTACGAAATTAAAAAAATTTGGAAATTTTTTAATTCGACTCGATTGATCCTACAATTTATAGTTTATATAATTTATAAATAAAGATTTTTGCAGGTTTATGGGTATTATAAGTGTATAACATATGTAGTTATATGGTTATTAGTGTGTATATATATATATATATTTGTATAATTCATAATTTATAAACTAATATTTGTATAAATTTTACTTTATACTTTATAGTTTATATCTATCTATTATGTAGTTTATATAATTTATAAATTTAGGTTTATAAGTTTATATTTTATGAAGTTATTAAATAAAGTTTTTTAAGTTTAGGGTTATAAGTTTATATAATTTATATAGAAATTCATGGTTATAAGTTTATAGTATATATAGTTATAGGATTTAGAGTTTAGGATTATATATAATTCATAATTTATAAACTTATGTTTATCAATTATAAAATAATAATTTAAATTTTATATGTATAGTCATAGATTTTAGATTTGTAGGGTTTAACGTTATATATGGGTTCATAATTTATAGGATTATTTATAGTTTATAATTTATATTGAAAATTAAAATTACAAACTCAAACAATTCTAGAAATAATTCACAATTTTTGGGCTTTGTATTAAATAAGCCAGTTGGGCCTAACATCATGGGTTGAAAAGCCCGTTAACTATTAATGCATTGGGAAATTGGCCTCATTCGGATAGTCCAAAAACAATTAGATTCCAAGTAATCTTACTCGTCGATACAAATCTCCATCGAACGGTTGAATTTTCGCATGTCACAGATTCATACCCCAACGGCTTCTTCAACGCCAAATCTGAACCATTGAAGACACAAATCGAATGGCCAAGAGTAAAGTCAGTGTCTTGGAAGTTGCACCAGATCTCAACCATTGGAAACAAAGGAATCCAACGGTCGAGTTAAATTAAAACTCCTTGAGCAGTGCGAATAATCTTGGCCATCCGAATCTAAACCCATCCAACGACTCTCCCTGTATCCCTCTTCTCGAACAGTGCAAATTGATCCCAGTCGTCCAACTTGTTTTTCGATCAAACGGTGCACGACAATTCTCTCTGCCCAACACAAGTAAGACAATCTCGGTCGCTCATTTCATACAGGCAAAATCAACGGTCATCTTACAGTCTCAACGGATCAATGATTATGACCACTCGATCACTTTAAATAAACGGACATAGTTGATTTGTCCACTAATATAAAAGTAAAATAAACTAGTCAAACTAATAAAGGCGATTAATTCATTTTAACACTAATTTTCTCTCATCTCTCTAACATTTTCTAACCTCTTGAGTTCCCAGTTTTTCACTAAAAATTCACTTGATTCTACAATCCCCAACAAATTCATCCCATCTTATTTTGTTCTTGATCGACCTCGATCAAGAATCCGTCGATTTAAACGATTCCAATTTTTCTTCTAAAACCGAAAACTTTTCTTTATCTATTCGTAATTTCCTCTTCATATTTGTTCAATTCGTCTTCAAAATAATTTCATCCATACATCATATCAATAGGAACATAGTTTTGGATCTTAAGTTTCTACTTGTAGATCTGATACTATATTCTTTTATATTCAGTAGAATATCGTTAATTTCCGTCTTTAGGGCAACTGTTTTGCCCCGATCTTCACTAGCACTCTGTAATATTTGTTCTATAAGCCGAGGAAATTCAGTAAATTGAATAAAAGCTACAAGATTTACCGATTCCGGAGCTCAACGTGGTGTAAGGAGATTATACATCTCCCGAACCACGGGCATTATATCTTGTCCCATTACTTTTTGGCGTTCTTTAAATTCTGCAAATATATTATTTTATTGATTATTTGCTAACAAATTTGATATGTGTACATTCTATACGATCCGACAGTACAAATCCTAACACTTTATATATAGTTTAAAATTAATATAATATTAAAATTTAAATAACAAAAAAATTAACTAAAAAAAACATAGTACGGGAACCAAATACAAATGAACCGAAATTGGGAATTGGACTTGATCGGGAACCGAAGTGGAGCACCAATTAACCGAGAGGGCGACTAATCGGCCCCCGGCAACCCCATTGAAGTTCAGCCTACACTGAACCCAAATGTTCAACGGGACCACCCACCCACCTTTTTTTTTTGATAAGTAATAAGGATAACAGAGATCCAGACCACAGTATCGGGGTATCCTTTGGGCCCGAGGGCCCGTCGACTAATCCCCTCAGAAGTGACAGTGAATACTCACCAACTAGAGGTCAAACCCTCGACCTCTAGGCAAAGCCTAAAAATCAAAGACCGCACGCTCAACCGTTAGGCTAGCATACACCGTCTACCTACCACCCACTCACCTATAAGTGTCTGGGTCTAAATGTGCCAAAGATGCCAAATATAATGACGGGACAGACCGAGTCACGGGCCTAGAGGCACGAGTATGGCCGAGGGATTCAAAACCTCACCTGCACCTCCAATTTGTCATCGCTATCCATCAACCTCCCTCATAAAGGTTGAAAGTCCATTGGTTGATCATATTATATAATATGCGTGTCCCTGCAAAAGATCTAGAATACATGCTTTTCAACACATTTTCAGATACATTGTTTTTGTTTAGTTTGGATTGATTTGGTTTGGTTTAGTCCCCGATTAATGAGGAAGAAATCGAAAAATCATAAAAACAAAATAACTAAAAGGGCTCAATATTCGTGATTAATCGATTCCATTATACCCATATTTTATAATAATAACCAAATTTTCGTTTATTCTTAGACTCTACATTAATTTTCAATTATACGAAAAACGAAATGTTTTTTTCTCTCACCCAACCTTTTCGAGCAGTTGCCTCCCTTGCGCCTTGGGGTGCCCTGTGCTTTCATGCTCACCGAATTTCGTTTCTCCAACCGCACTAAACTTTCTCACATGGCGGAGACGGCGGCGGAGCAAGATCAGCCGTTGACCCCCGCCGGCCGTATGTTCCTACAGCCTCAGATAAATCAAATCATCTACTGCGCCATAACCGTTGATTTTCCGTTTGATCTCGATGCATTTATGGCCGAATTAAGAACCTCACTCATGGTCCAACATCCGAGATTCTGCAGCCTAGTGGTGAGGAACTCGTACGGACGGGAACACTGGCGAAGAACAGAAGTCGACGTGGAACGCCACGTCGTCGTTCACCGGCGAAAAATCACCGACGATCCTTCCGTCTCCGACGCCGACGCCGTCAATGAGTTCGTCGCAGATCTCACCGTCTCCTCCCCTCTCCCGACGGACAAACCACTGTGGGAGATTCACATGCTCCTGGAGCACAAAACCGCCGTGTTCCGTATGCACCACGCTCTAGGAGACGGGATCTCCATGATGTCACTGCTGCTTTCGTGTTGCCGCAGCGTTGAAGATCCGTCTCGGATTCCGGATCTAGTTGGATGCGTAGGGGTGTCTACGGCGGTGCGGAGGCGGCTCTGGTGTAGAGTGTGGAATTTTGTGATGTGCTTGCTGTATAGTTTGATTTATGCTGTGGAGTTTATGGCGAGATCATTGTGGCTAAGGGATAGGACCACCGCCGTCAGCGGTGGATCTGGGGTTGAGCTCTGGCCGAGGAGACTTGCGTCGGCGAGATTCCGGCTGGACGATATGAAGATAGTGAAGGGGACAGTTGCTGGCGCGGTGAGTTATTTCTGACCGTCGATTTATGTAGAATAAAAGTCATGACATGGATCGCCGTCCAATTTGAAAATCTGCTTCTGAAATTTATTGATCAACCAGTTACTAAATGACACCTGTCTTGTCCAAATTTTTTTTAGAAATAAGTTGGACTGGACTGGACCGACTTGGCACGGAAACTGAACCAAACCATTTCTTCAATTCAATAATAGACAAAGGTGTTTTTGGATTTTGTGAATCCTTTTGATTCCATTAAGATCACCATCCACTGCAAAAACAAAGACATCTATTCGCGTTTTTGTCTTTCAACTTTCAGACAATAAATGATGTTCTTATCGGAGTTATCTCATGTGGGCTCTCAAGGTATTTGGACATCAGATCAACAAAAGGTAAGGTAGCAATCCAAATTCTTCTTGTTCAATTTGCGATCAAATCTTATCCATCCAATTTTAACTGGTTTTACATTGTTTGTTTCCAATACTAGCCCTGCCTGAAGGGCTTCGGATTACAGGGCTCGCCATGGTCAATTTGAGACCGCCATTACAATTGCAGGATCTATCCAAGTTGATCAATTCCAGCTCCGGAACTCGATGGGGAAACAAATTCGGCATGCTTCTCTTACCCGTTTACTATCACAAATGTGGTGATGGTTCGAATCCAATACAGTTTGTCAAGAGGGCAAAAGCCATGACTGACGGGAAAAAGGTTTCATTGGAAGCACCATTTACGTATAAAGCTGGCCACATAGTCCTGTCTCTTTTTGGAGCAAAGGTGAATGAATAATCAGCATTCAACGAATTCATTTGACAGTTTTCGTAGCAAAAAACTAAACCATTTCATTGTCATTCACTGGTTCATAGTTTGCTAGCCTCCTCAACTATCGCATTATCTGCAATACCACTTTCACCATGTCCAATATTGTTGGCCCCCGGGAGAAGATATTGCTGACCAACAACCCCGTCAACTCCATCAGAGTAACTTCAAGCAGCCTTGCCCATGTAAGCTTTTCTGAGCCTCTGGATGTTCAGACTGAAGATGAGGCTCATCATGCATCATATTGGATTTTACAATTTTATGGACCATGCAGGCAATCACGATGCATATGCTGAGTTATGATGGAATTGCTGAGCTGCAAATTCTTGTTGCAAAAGATGTAATCCCAGACCCTAAAGTACTTGCCAAGTTGTTCGAAGAGGCCTTACTCGAAATGAAAGAAGCTGCCAAGGGCCAGCGAAAAGTCAAGTAGAAATTGAAATATCTGCACACATGTATCGTTACAGCTTCAGTGGTGTTTATACATATACTATAATAGAAAGGTAAGGATCTTTTAATATCTATCTGTACAATGAATGCCTGGTCGTTTCTATGGGTTTGAGACGATTTGATTTCTATATTTTTGGTTGGTTTTTTATTGTTACTTTGTATTGGTACGATTTCCACGTCTGGTTGATGGATTTGTGAATCGGATAGGAAAAAGCTGTGAAGTTTAGAATAGAGAAAATCAAACAGGGGACAACAAGAGATGCTTTTCGTAAAAGTAACATGTAGACGAGATGGAATGCACTACATCAAAAGTTCCAAACCAATGACAAGTTCTCAATGACAATCTTGGTCAATATATCTACGAGATCTTATGTCCAAATAAATGCTACTTGAATGACCTTCTCCTCAATGTTATGTTTAAAATGTCTATCAACTACCGTATTGATACGAATTTTCGTATTGATACCCTAAATGATCTATAATTTTATTTCTTGCAAAACGAAACAACTAACACACAAATAGTAGGATAAAAAATACAAAGTGCAACCCGACCCCAAAAGTCAAACAAAAATTTGTATAGAAAGATGCAAGGATAATTTGTTATGTTTTAGAAGCTCAATAAAAAATGTTTCATCAATCCCTAACTTAATGGTTATAAAAGGAACGAACGAATGTAAAGATTCAATTAAACGCCTAATTGAAGTTTTACCCAAAGATCAACACAAGATCGAAAGCACACTTTTACAAGAACAACTAAGGTGCAATACAACCAATTCTCTAAAGAAAACAAATTAAAGAACAAAGATATTTCCCTTGGGTTCGTAATACTCAAAAAACAACATGCCCTATAATAAATAACGTGCATGCTCTTTTATAGGAGGAGGCCAACCCACCTAAAAAACTAAGAAACCTACTTCGAACCAACATAAAATACTAAGAGATCTAACTTGTAAAATACCATTTTATCAAATAATTGTACGTTGGATAAAAAAAATCAAATAATTGTACATGTCACAATTATTTAATATTGTACTAAAAGGTAAATTGCTAATTAATAAAATGAAATAATTCTAAAACAAAAGAAAAAGGAAAGGGCAATTCAACTTGGATTAGGATTCCTCTTCTATTAGGGCTCATTTGGATGGAAGAGTCGAACTTGGCCTAGAACTCTTCTTGGAGTAGGACTCCAACTTGGGCTAGGACTCCTTTGGATGGAAGAGTCCTCCAACTTGGGCTAGAACTCATTTGGATGGAAGAGTCCAACTTGGTCTAGACTTCTTTGTTTTCGGCCATGCAAGGGACGGCCGCACATCAATGATCTTCAAATGATTGATCCAAAGCGTGGGAACATCTAGCTTGGATTCTTCTTGATTCCTAACACTCTCAAGCAACATTGTCAATGCTTCATTCATTGTTTTGGTCTTGGAACGCATCATCAGACCTCTCATATTCGTCAAGGAAACAACAATGCTTCTGAACCCTTGGACATCTACATCATCCTCTCTCTCCCGGGAAGGATTCGTCCTCGAATCTAAATCTTCACGCTCACGTTCATATGCAAAATCAAAATGACTTAAATCAGCTACATTAAAAATAACATTGACATTGTACTCACCTGGCAGCTCAATCTCATATGCATTATTATTCAGACACCTCATAACCCTAAAAGGACCATTACCTCTCGGATCAAGCTTAGACTTGATTTGGTTGGGAAACCGTATTTTGCGAAAGTTTACCCAAACCCAATCTTCGGTTCGAATATCACTTCCTTATGATGCTTGTTAGCAACTCCCGCATTATGATTATTCTTCTTAAGTATCTTCTCATGAACTTCTCAATGATGGCCTTGAGCGAACTTGGGTTTCTATTAAACAGGCAATACAGACAAATCCAAAGGGGTTAGTGGATTAAAAGTTGCGTCAAAATTAGGTAAGGCTAACATGAATACATGTGTGAGATCATGTTTTAGGGTGTGAAGTGCATTTTCTTGCTCTTCATCCCATTCGAACTTAACATTTTTTTTACTAATTGATTCAGGGGTGAGGCACTCACATATAGCTTTAGCCTTTAACAAATCTCCTATAAAAACTTGCTAAACCATGGAAAGACCTTATATTCGACAAAAACTTAGGTGTAGGCCACTCACGTATAGCTTTAGCCTTTGGACTCATCGACCTTGACAACTTCTTGACCAACAATGAAACAAAGAAAGATAACTTCAGGAACGCAACAAGTGCACTTAGACAACTTAGCATACAATTTGTTTGCACGCAACGCCAAAAGAACAAAAGACAAGTGTGTAGCATACTCCTCATCATTTTGACTATATATGAGTATGCCATCGAAGTATACAACAACAAACTTTCTTATTAATGGCCTAAGCACATAATTCATTAATTCCATGAAAGTTGATGGTGCACTTGTCAACCCAAAAGGCATTACAAGCCACTCATACAAGCCAAACTTTGTCTTAAAAGCGGTTTTCCACTCATCTCCTTCTTTCATTCGGATTTGGCGGTAGCCACTAGCATCAAAGAAAATTAAACTAATTAATTTTTTGGGTATTTTTCAATCGTTTAACTAACACAATTTAAAGGATAATTTCTTGGTTGTAGATCTAGGGCATTGATTTCACCTCTACGTGCATACATAAGAGAATGGTTAATTAGTTTGTTTGTTAGATTGATCAACCTAGTTGTCCACTGAATTTGCTCATACAGTAACTTCTCTAAGGGGCCGTTTACTAACAATCTCATTTTGGGAATTAACTGTGGATTGATATACTGGAATTGCACACCAAATGGTGGGATTGGGCTGGAGGTAGAATTGAGCCAAAAAAAGCAATTACACGTTTACTAAACAAATCAGAGAATGAGAATTGTACTGTCCATTTTTTAAAAATAGGGAAAATTTTGTTTCTATCCCTGCCTCAAATGAGACATGATTACTGACTGACACAGAAAAATCAACCAATATACTTTTGCCTTCAAGTAGTACTAACTTTCTGTTCCAACCAATATACTTTCGCCTTCAAACATAGAAGAAGCTCCAGCTATGGATGAGACGGGTCTCAGCATTGTTGGTTTCTTCTGTTCCTGAATTGTCACTTGTCAATATGCTCTCTTGGCCATTCATATCTTCATCAGACACAAAGATAGCACTATGCTTTAATTTAATAGACCAGAACCATCAAAAGCTATAGTTGATACTAACCTAAAAGCTTCATCTTCCACATGATTTGATGACAATATAGAGCCAACTTCAATCAATTCATCCAGTGATGGATGAATAATACAAGGAGATGAAAATGTAACATCTTTCCTTGCATAGTTATCCTTGGATTCAAATCTCAGGCTAGGGAAGTAATTTTTCGCTAGGACGTATGTCGACGATACTTCCCGGGTTGTTAGATTCATCAACCGCCAATTGAATAACCTTCTGAAAATTGATACCTAGCGAGGAGGGACTTGACGGCATCGCGAATCGCCGACAGAGATCGGATGACAGTGAGGGAGATCTGGGTCTCGATCTTGGCGTCGGAAGGGAGGTCGGAGAAGTCAACAGTGACAGATTGATGTAATTTCAATGAACTTAGAGGGATAAGATTGACCCAAAATGGTAGGATTGCTGGGTTAGAAAACAATTCCTCCTTTTTGATAGAATTATTTTTGGGGCTCAATCCCATCATTTTTAAAAAAATTGCGGGTCATGGGATTGAATTCTCCGACCCGCTTTGCCAAGTGTGTGTCTAGTAAACATAGAATTGGCGCTATAATCCTATCATTAGACGCATAATTCTGTCTAGTAAACGGGCCCTAAGGGATTAACCATCTCATGTGGTGTTGCTGGTACTCATCTCTCGAATATCACACCTACATACCGAAATGTACGATCCTATGAATTCTTCCCTATACATGGTCATGCTCCTCTATCGAATCTCGCACGATCTGTCTAGGGGCATTTGCCTCATGAAACTCACTCATACATGCACCATCCCCATGAATGCTCATCTCTCGAATCTCGCATCCTTAAGGCTCGATGATGATTTTACCATAGTTCAACTAGTTCTCTTCTCTCAAATCCTGAACTAGCTTGAGTACTTACAGTAGGTCGTCAAGAAACTACTAGTTTAAAATGAAAAACAATAAAACGAAACAACCATAGTATTGAATATAACAACTAAACATTCAAAACACATCCATCATACAAAATAAACTTATTGTTGCATCTTGCCCTAATGAGAGGATTTAACTCATAATTGAAATACAAGCTTCTCTACTGGGAAATAAAGTAAAAGTCATAGTTCAGAACACTCAATTGGGTCGGTTATGCTCTTCCTTTGCTCGTCCCCATTTTTTGCTCTTGGCCAAGAATTCTCTGGATGGATCCGATTTTCACCTTTTATATGTCTGTGCACTTCATTAGCTTATCGAGGGAGCTATCGTAGATATTTTTCGTGAACAAGGGCAAAATCGTTCACCCATTAATTATCGTACAAGTAGGGCGATCCATTTTTCCGCCAACATGCATCGAACAATTTTTCAATCTGTAGAAAACGGGGTTGTGGCATCATTACAATGAGCATTTTTCTCTTGTTTTCGCATTCATGTGATGCATATGTTACGCCCTTGCAAAAGACAAGAAATGAGTTTAACAAGCACTTGTTTCTATTGTGGAGTGGGCACTTTTGAGATTAAAGAAGTGTAATAAGTAGGAACAAATCGAGCCTATCAACCTCCTCAAACATAAACCTTTGCTTGTCCTCGAGCAAAAAAAGGCCTCCAACCTCCTTATTCTGATTATATTCCGATGCAGTGGGTCGATGTAATGCACAGGGAACAACTATGTTACGATACTAGTGCTATGGACTTTGAGGGGATATTGCATATCTCTTAAGATACTTGCAAGTTGGGTATATGAGTGCTAAGTATTCGTAAACTCCTATGTAAATTTTTCACCATTTTTCACGTTCCTCGCATTTTGCCATGCCAAAGCTCAACGATTGAGATAGACATTATTTTAAGCCACATTTTTGCTCTTTTACAGAAAGTTTTTTCGTTGAAACTTTTCTTCTATTCTTTACAGAGTGATTTAACACTATTACATTTTGCTCTTTCTTTTATTTTCTTTACATGAGTCGTTCTTTCTTTTATTTTCTTCGGGGTAGGTTTTATTTCTTTCGTGAACATACAAAAATGCTCACCAACCCACGGAATATTTTGTGCTTTTCTATTTGGCTTATATCTGCTTTTGTTTTTTCCTATCCATAGCTTGTCCCGAATTTGTTTAGGCTTTGAGGGGCTACTTCTAGTTGAAGAATCCCTTAGATTTCCTATACAACCCAGGACTTCATTCAATTTTTGTTTTTCCGTCTACCTAGACCCCACTATACACCACTCTCTAATCTTTTAACTAGTCATGCAATCCTACCTCAAAAGCCCATTTCCCTAGCGTATGTAGCATATTTTTTAGTTTATGGGAGTAAACTAAATCCAACTAATCAAAGTACAGTCCAAACAAATAAAAGCAACAGTCTAAAGTAGAAATTAAGATGGAAATTTCAAGTTGATGATAGTTTAAAAATTTAAGCAGAAAACAAGATGATGATATTTTAATTAGCATAGATTGAAATGCATGCACCCCGACCGACTTCCCCAAACTTAAACTTGACACTGCTCTCATTGGAGAGATAAGTTAAGGAAGTAAGAATGGTACTCCCCTGAGGCAGCCAGTGTAACTCAGTCTGAACTTAAGAGATCTACTTGCTCTACTTCATCAGAGGCCAAGGATTCCTTACCATCTTCACTGTTTGCATCCTCTGGAATGGTGGGAGCACGGGTAGGTGATGTGATCTTGTGCAATGGAGGGAGTAGTGGACTCACGGGATAGTGAATTCCTTGAGTGGCTGCCATCAGGAAAAGGCTCGTGTGGATGGCTGCAAAACAGCTGTATGTATGATCCATGACCACCGGTTAATGGTCCTCCGTGGTTGGATGATCTGCTTTTGAAATGCTAACTAGGACCTGCACATTAGTAATACGAGGCTCTTTCTTGGATGCAGCCATTTTACCTTTGCCCTTGGATGTGGCAGGTGGAGGGTTGAGTGATTTAGTTTTCATCGGGGTACTCTTGGGTGCAAAGTTGCATGGTAAGAAACGACTTGATGGGGGAAGGCTTGAAGGTTCTGGCATATCTGTAGATCGACTGCGAGTCCTGTCAGCCATTGTTCCTAGTATGGTCCTTAGGATGCAACCAATATCGGTGATGGGAGGTAGCAGCTATTCATCGGGTGGCAATTTGATACCAGCCTTCAAGCATAATGCAATGATGAAGGATGGAAAATGCAGTGACTTAGATCGGTTCTCCAAGTTTCGACGATGCTCCACAATTTCCTTGTGTATGACTTTTCCCACGTCAGCCGTCATCATTGTTTTGATAGCATAAATTAGGAGGAGTTGCTTGAGTCTGACGTCGATTGTGTCCGTGGTCGGCATCATGCGGGTGTAGACGAACATATGCCAAAGTAATGTAGTGGCATTGCAGTCTATTTTGTGGACACCTAATTCCATAGACCTAGGTCCTGTGGACTGCTGCCATTTCATAATCGGGGAGCACAAAAGTTTAGCTACATCCTTTAAGTCAGGTCCATCCCTAATGTGGCCAGGGTAGCCATCGTCCTTAATGTCTGGTAGAGCATAGATTTCATTAATGACTTCGGAGCTATACGGGACTAGACAGCTATGCACCCAAACATTGGCTTGGTCAACCGTTGTTAAATTGGCATAAAATTCTCGTACAAGCTCTAATGAGTAATCCCGTGGACTACTAAGGAATTTAGACCATCCTTGCTCACCCAAACTCGAGCTGAAATTAGCTAAAATTTCCTTCGCCATCCCCCTATCCTTGATAACATCCAACATCCCCACTGTGTAATCATACAATTGTTGTGCCTTATCTCCCTTAAACTTTCCTTGCGCCTCAGCCTTAGTTAATCTTGCTCTTTTCGAAGCCATTTTACCATTCACAACCAAATACTTTAATGACTACCCTCGAAATACAGAGTTTGGGAGAGCTACACTTACTTGAAGAAATTGTACCACCATGTTGTAGAAAAGACGCCGGAGAACCTTGTCGAGGATTTCACTGTGCGGAAATAGGCTTTTGTACGGACGACGATTCTGCTAGGGTTTGAGTTAGTGTGGAGCGGGAATTACAAAAAATGGCAGGCTATTTAGATGGACAACTACTTCTACTTGAGGAATAGTTATTGAGCTTGTAAAAATTAGTTAATGTGTATTCATCCCAGTGAGATTCTTTTTCTGCCTAGTAATAATGGAGGCCCAATTTTCGTGAATTTTGATCTTGGAACAGGACTGTTTCAGGGTCCGCACTTGTGACGAAGTGATATTTAGTGTTAGTCCTGATTCCTTGGGTTATTATGCCACTCCAGGATTGCCTAGCAAATTTCCCCATGATGTTGCACATTCTGCCTAATTATGAGTTTCCCCTACCCCTGCAAGATGGTAAAGATTTTCTGATTAGTATCAATCAGGATGTTCTGAATCTTAGAGAACTATAAAGCTAAAAAAATGTATTTTGATCCCACTTCCCGAATTAGAATTTTCCTTTACTCTCCCAAAACTTAAAGCTCAAATGGAAGAATAAGTAGAAACACGTAGTGAATTGACATATTAGAGACAGAGTAGAGAGTGGAGCACGAGGCAGGGCAAAATCTTTCATAGGAACATCATCTTTATCTTGTATCACAGCCACATTCCTCTAGTCTCTTTCCTCGTATTTCGGGCATTGAATTCTGTCACTTGCTCGTTGTGGTGCTCTCCTTTTGGCTTGGAAGGTTCTTGCAATTTCAAAATCAAACTCTTCGCTAGAGGAGTCGCTCCACAATGGATTCATACAATGCTTGCAAACAGAATTCTAAAAATTAAAACTACAAGAAATTAAAGTTCAATCCAACTAAAACTTGCTTTGGTGTTTTTTGTTTTTTTTTTGATAAGCCAAAATTCAATATGAAAAATAAAAAAGAGTTTATGTACAAGTATCTTACCTATGGTAAGATGAAAATAAAATAAGAAAAACTAAAACAAACACTAAATGAAAAGTCCTAAAAGGAAACATATCCCAAAACTTGCTTTGGTGTTAATCTTGTTTAAACTGCCAATCCCTGACAACGGTGCCAGAAACTTGATGCGCACATACGTGATACACTTTTAGGTGCAAGGGTACACGTTGCATAAGTAATAAGAGGATGTTGAACCTCACAGATTGGGATAAATAATCACTCTAATATTGACAAGTTTCATGCAATTTGATCAGAATAAAAGTAAGTTGATACTGATACTACTCTAGTCATTAAGCTACAGATCAGGCAATGAACAAAGATTATTAAAATGTTGTGGAATAAAGATAGATCTAGTATAGAGTTTTGAGATATCCAGGGGGATTGCAACTTCACTACTTATGTCCCTCAGGTAGAATTATAACCTGATTAGTCATGAATTAATTATCGTATTGTGCCTACCGAATTCACCTATCCTAGACTCTTATCTCTCTCGAGATATAAGCGTCCTTCTCTAATTTACAGATGAGCATCTCTCGATGTCACATACGTATAAACCAGAGACATTACTCTCAAGTGATCCTCACATGGTAGCACCGATTCTATAGGCATTCTCAAGCTATAGCAACCGATGTGGACCTTACTATGCCTAGCATAACTTTTGTCTCTCGACCTCTCATTACACTTAGGGAATCTACTCACGTTGATTAAACATAAATAGATGAGGATGAAGAACAACAAGATCAAACACCATAAAGACAACTAAACATGGTAAACATTCCATAATCTCGCCAAGTTCTTTATGTGTTACATCTCTTCCCTTGATTTAATGGTTTTGCTCATGCTTAAGGAATGAGCCATTCTACAAACACACAATATTGAGTTCATCACAAGGCAAGAAGATAATCGGATCAGAACTTTAGGATGGTGACTCAAAACCCTCTTTTCTTGAAGAATCTCGTTCTCGTGCTTTGTCTATTTCTTTGTGTTGATTTCTGCCTTTTATAACACTTCAGTAGCTTCCTGTGAAAGCTTCTAGCATAGTGCAAGGGTACATTTGTCCGACTACCAAGTATGGCATGACATATCACCTTGCATAGTCATGTGATCAGAAATTAGTGTCACATCTTGGATAATTGGAGCTAAACCTCTACTTTTGGAGTTGTTTCTCTTCCTTTTCTCTCAAAGAGCAATAAATGATTTGTTTTTGCAAAAGGAAGGAAAACATGTATAAAAGGCGTGTCCCATCATCCTTATTGAGCCAAATCATACTCAAATAGTCTGCATTTATTAGGTATAAAGTCGGCTCATCACCACTTCAATCCCAAAACTTGAGACCTTATGCCCGAGCACAATGCCTTCCTTGACCATAAAATGACATTTCTCCAAAATCAAGAAAAGGTCTATTTCCTCACATCGTGCTAATACCTTTTTTTATAAGCCAAATTTTACTAATTAAAAATAAGTATTTACAAAGAAGAGAAAAGGCACAGAAAAGTAAAGAAGCCTAGATACATGTATCGAGATCTGTATTTCCTAGTAGCTATAGTAGCTAGGATCTTTGCAAGTAATCTGATTACTCTGCATCATCTTCATACCCCCTTCTGATATGGCCACGGGTGATTTGGTATATGGCTCATCTAGCGTCATAGTAGATCACAAAGCAGTTCGGCATTCAGATCATAGCCATCATCCGCTCTTTACCAAATCTAAATGTCCTGACTATCACATTGTCAATTCCCATTTTAGGGATCTTGGTACATAGCTCGAGATAGATTGGTAGGCTATACATGTATTGACAGAAGGTGTTGTATTCCGAGAAGCATTGTAGTATATCAAAGGCAAAGAAGGTAGACTAGTATAGTCTACTAGCAAATTACAAATCTTATCTTTAACATGGATCTTATAATAAATGGGCTTATTACTTCGTGATGTAGCTATAAGCAGCTTGTGATTCAAGATATTCTCAAAGTATCATGCTAACAGCTCATTGGTATTCATCACGGATATAACTCTTGTGGGGTGTCTTCAATCATTCCCGTGGCCAAGCTAACCTATACCTCAAAGACATAGTAAAGGAGTGAACTTGCTCCATCATATGAAGAGTTATGGATTAGAAAACTTCCTTGAAATCTCTTGTTCAGCAGCTGGTATGATACGTTCCATTCCTCCTTCGAGAGTTCCTGCTAAAACACTCAAGTATGAGGGAGGGATATTAGTTCCATTCATAAAGGTTAGCACCAAAACACTGTGATTTTAGTTCTCTGCATAATAGTTCCTGCAAAGGCTAATAGACTTCATTTTATCTGGATATCAAGATTATTCACGCAAGTTAAAGTCATAGCAGTGTTAGAACAGGTTCTATGTTTCCTTTGTTTAATTGCCTCATCCGCCTGCAAGAGAGAAACCAGACTCAATCAATCTAGAAACTTTGATAGATCATGACCTTACTGCTAATATAATTTGTTACCAAGTATCATTGCCTCATCAGCCTGCAAGAGAAAACCCAGACTCAATCAATATAAAAGCGTTGACTGCTAACATAAATACTACATTCTCTTAGAAGTTTCAGCAATGCAGGCATAGATCAAGGTAATATTAATAAGCAGTGTTAACCAGCAGCCTCAATTGAAATAAGTGGCACATGTATCATACTGATGAAAAACATGATATAGGATTTTGCAACCAATCAAAAATTGAGTAGTGAAACTTGGTAGAGCATTTGGTCTTTTTCCATGAGCAAACAACTCTTTGGATCCTTTGTGTGATATTTGTTGCGGTAGAATATTGTGTTTGATAGTGAGCTGTGTTCCGAGCCTTCCACAAAAACCACATCATAGACAGATACAGGGAATTCCAGATATTTGTATTAACACCTGATGGTTTAGTGTTCACAAAGTCATCAAAGCTAGGGATTTGTAGATGTGTAGGAGAGCTACTCATGACCTTCAACCAGCTGCATACCTGTGTCCATACCTGCAAACTAATTCTACAGCTGTAAAATAAGTGAGGGATAGACTCTAGATCTGATTTGCATAATGAACAACAAGTCCCATTATCAGTGGGGATAATGCGTCTTTGCTGAAGTGTTACTTTAACTGTAAGATCTCCTTGCATCAGTTTCCAAGAAAAAATGGAGATTGTTTTTGGAGTAATGTTATTCCAGATTTTGCACAAAGTTTCTGCTTCACCAGTGGAGAACTTGTTGACCATGTTGTGTGTAATTTGGTTATAGGATTCCTTGACCGAGTAACAACCATCTATATTCCCGTCAAAGACAAATTTGTCCGAACAAAACATGTGTGGCTCTTGAAGAGAGATCATTAATTCTGCTAGTTCAGAATTTTCAAAATCCCTTAAAGACCTCCTCCAACTCCATTGCCAGTGCCATGAGGTATTATCCCAATAGCCCATATCAGCAATAGTACATAATTGATTATTAGCAATTCTATACAGCCTAGGAAATTTTAAAGCTAGAGAAACATTTCCAGTCCAATTTTCCAGCCACAAACGGATGACTGTCCCTTTTCCCAGAATAATCTTAATGGATTGTGAAAACCATGATGTTTTAGCAACCTCTTGAATAGAATTCCACCATTGAGATACATAACCCAAACCTCTTCTTCTGTGCCTTACCACTGTATCCTGATTTTGCCTCAGTGCTCTAAGATTACCCACTTGTAAATTGCCTCTGTGACTGTATTTTGAGCAGAACATATCAAGAACCATACTTTGTTCTCCGGACAGTAACCTGGCACACCATTTTCCTAACATGGCCTCATTAAAGTGGCTGAGGTTCTTGACTCCCAAACCCCATATTTTCTAATGGAATAGTAACATTTTCCTATGAAACCCAACGAACTTTCTTGTGGTCATTATTAGAACCCCAGAAAAAACTTCTATGCACACATATTAGTTTCTTAATTACACACTTGGGAGCTTTAAAAAATCCGAAGAAGTGAGTAGGTAGTGATACCCAAATAGAGCTCATCAGGATCAGTTTGCCTCCTACTGAAATATAATTCTGCTCCCAGTTGTTCAGCCATCTATTAAACTTCTTATAAATTGGATTCCATGTTTCTTGTTTCTTTTGATCAGCACCTATAGGTATGCCAAGATATGAGAATGGTAAGGAACCAGTTTGGCAGCGTAAGTATGCAGCCATGTCTTCCAGCAATGATGTCTGAATATTGAGTCCTATCAGTTTGCTTTTAGAGAAGTTTATGCGTAGACCCGAGGCTAATTCAAAGTTCTGAAGCACAACCTTTATAGTTAGGACGTTCCTCCAGTCAGCACGACCAAATAACAAAGTATCATCTGTAAATTGCAGACGTGTGAGGTGGACTTGATCTCTCGCAACTTTCTAGCCTGTGAGAAGTTGAGTTTCTGTGGCTTTTTGGATCAACTTGGCCAGGCATTCAGCAGCTATTAGAAACAGTAAAGGAGACAAAGGTTCTCCTTGTCTTAGACCATGCTTAGGATAGAATTCCTGGGTTGGGTTGCCATTGACCAAAACTGATGTTGATGCAGATTCAAGTAGTTCTTAAATCCAGCTCAACCAGCATATAGGAAACCACATATGCTCCATAACATCATGGAGATATACCCGGTTAACTGTATCAAATACCTTTTCAAAGTCAATTTTCAGTATAAATGCATCCTTTTTGAGTTTCTTTGCTTCATCAATTGCTTCATGAGCTATCACAACTCCATCTAGCAGTTTTCTTCCAGGGATAAAAACCATCTGTGTTGAGGAAATTACCTCTGGAAGGATATTGTTCAATCTAGAGGCTAAAACTTTGGACAATATTTTTGGCATCGAATCTTTTAAGGTAATAGGCCTGTAACTAAAGACATGCAGAGGAGATTCAATCTTGGTAAGGAGGGATATGTGAGTTGCAGTGCTTCCTTTAGCCAATTTCCCATACCTATAAAATTCCTGAAACAAGTAGCATATGTCAAATTTCATAATATCAATGAAGTGCTTAGTAAACTTAAAGTCAAAGCCATCTGGACCCGACTCTTACTGCTACCACACGCAGAGATGGCATTCATGATTTCAAATTCTGTAAAAGGAGATATTAAGTATCTTTGTGCCATAAAACTGAAAGTTGTGAATTCCATATTAGTTTGCCTTGGTCTTTCCCAGGGAACCTCTGTGTAGAGGGTTTGAAAATGAGACTTGAAACACTGTTTCACCAAATCAGGTTCCTCAAGCCATATATGTCCTTCCCAGATTCCATTAATGCAACTCTTTCTTCTATTGCTATGAAGAATTCTATGAAAATATGCAGTATTAGAGTCTCCCTATTTGATCCACTTTATTCTTGCTTTCTGAAAAGTGAGGCTGTCTAAGGTTTTTGTTAATGTGGAAAATAAACCACACATCATGATAAGAGAAATTAGCCCACTAGCATACAAATTAAATTTTTATGTAACTTTAGATAATGATCTCTCTCTCTCTCTCTCTCTCTCTCTCTCTCTC